>OY754940.1:16853545-17020267 GCA_963576515.1 Cryptocephalus primarius | reverse complement strand
ATCGCCAATCGAAAATCTCTCACCTACACCTCCAGCAACCCACTAACCTGTATATCATTGAGCGCGTGCGCTATCTTCTGTATGTTGAAGTGGAGCCCGGCGAGCGTGGAGACCGGCTCATCGACGAACCTCGTCCTCGCCACGACCGCCCTCACCCTGTCCAGCGTCCTCAGGTAGTCCCTCCACATCTCGGCGTCCTGCTCGAGCTGCGCGCGCCTCGACCTCGCCGAGTTGAGCGCATTCTTGAGAGCCTGCGTGTGCTGCTGCTGCTCCCTGCCGAGCTCCTCCTGCTCGTGCTGCGCCAGGCTCGGCCAGATCCTGTCTGCGGATTGCTGGATCGTCTGCGAGACGAGCGCCCTCATCTCACCCTCGGAGCCGAAGAACGCCTTGTGCTCCTCGAGGTCCTCGAGGACGTGCTCGAAGTCGACGCCGTCGCCGCGGCTCGCGAGCCGCAGCTCCGCCTCTCTCACCCAGTCAAAGAGCTTGAGCTTGTGACGCTCGTGTTCCTCCCTCAGGGCCTTGTTCGTCTCGAGGTACTTGTGGCGCTCCTCCAGCTCCCTCGGCAGCGAGGTGAGCAGGGAATTCGCCTCCTGGAGTTGCTCCAGTAACGAACCCGGCATGGAGTCGTCGTGCCTCGCGCTCTCCTGGATCTTCCTGATCTTGTCCAAGTAACCGTTCACTTCGGCGACGAGCTCGGCGTGCTTCTCCAGCTGTCCGTCGACGCTCGCGACGTCCCTGCTCAGCAGCGGACGCGACCTAACTACTGCTTCGTTCGAATGTAACCAATCGAGGATCTCTTCCAGCTCGCCGGCGAGTTTTCGGTGCTCGGCGGCGGTCAGCTCGTGCTCCTGCCTCTGTTTCTCCACCGCCCTCCTGAGGTTCTGCAGGGAGTGCTTCAGCGACTGCAGCTGCTCGGTGATGGCGTTCCTGTGCAGAAAGAAAGTTTATTAGAAATTCTGTAGATGTTGTCGTAGCTAAATTCACTCAAAGTGAGAGTGTTAAGCGAAAGTTTATGAGGTAAGAGCGTCGTGTCCTTAGTCCGCGCGGTTTCAGATAGGAAAAAGAGGAAGAAAGAAACGAGAGAAAACAGAGACTATATCCTGTCTGGTCTCGTTACACTTTTTATTGAATTCGTCCTCAGAGCGTCAGATAAGAAAGCTAGCTACTAATATTTTATTTGTAAGAGTGTTGATTGTTTTTTGACATGATTACATAGGCAAAAGTGAGCATATTCATCGCCGATTCCCCCAAGTCACTATCTTACAGAAATCCTCGAACTTAAAGGTACTATTAAACCTTGTAACTCGTAGTTACGTTTCAAACCCGAAACGAATGAAGTGTATTGTGTGTTGAATACCAACCAAAAGGGAAGGGCGGTACCAACACCCTCCTCTAATTCCCTTACATGTCTAGAACTTCCATGTACACCATTTTGGCAATTCACCCACTAATCCCTAGCATCTCTACAACGAAACGTTTCCATACCTGTCTTGAGCAGAGCAATCGGCGACTATCTGCTGTCCCTTGTCCTCCGCCGACGCCAACAAAGCCTCGCACTCCTGTATCTTAATGATCACGTCGTCGTACTTCTTGATCTTCTCCTCGACGGTACCGCCGGACCTTTCGATGTCCCGTATGATCTCTGTGTACTTGGTCACGAACGTCATTATCTCGGTGATCAACGCTAGGTACTGCTCCCTCAGCAGTAGCAGCTGCCTCAGCTTCGCGATCTGGTCTTCGATCGACTTGATCAGCTCGTCCTGCAGGTTGAGCACGCCCTGCAGTTCGGCCGCGTTCGCCCCCGGCACGCTGCCGAGCTTCGCCTTGTTCGACTTGAGGTCCTGCAGGATCCTCTCGTAGGTACCGAGCACGTGCTGGACGTCTTCGACCTTCGGCCCGAGCGGCCTGTTCAGCTCCTGCAGCTGCGACTGTATGTGCTGGATCACCTGTTTGCTCTCTTCGATGCGCGCCTGCGCGTCCTTTATCTGCTGGATGTTCAGCTTCAACGCGGCGGTCCTATCCCGGATCAGGGTCGATATCCGGCCATGGCGGTCCTTGAGGTTGTTCAGGGCGTCGTTAAGGGTGAGCTTGTCCGACTCGCTGATCGTCGGGATGATCGCCTTGCCCTGCTCGGTGATCTTGTCGATGTCGTTCTGGACTTTGATGGAATCGTCGTGGAGTTTTTCGTATTTCGAGAGTTGTTCTTCCAGGACTTCCAGGTTCGCTGAAATGATGTCGGAGGACGTGGCGACTTCGGCTTCCTTCAGCCAGTCGATGCAGGTTTCGATGTCGCCTTCGAACTGCCTCCTTCCCTGCAGCAGATCGGAGAGCGCTTGGATCTTCTGCTGCGACTCCAGTTTGAGTGAGTTGTACTCCTCCTTTACTTCGTCGAGGAGGGCTTGGAGCCTCTCTTTGTCTTCTTCGTTGCATTCTTTTAGGACGCTGTTGCCGAGCTTGAGGAGGTCGTTGAGGTCTCCCTCGTTGAATTCCTTGATCTGTTGCTCGTAGGATTTGTTCTCGGATATCTCCCTTTCGACCTGGTTAGCTTGCAGCGGTATGTAACCGCTGAGTTTGCGGACCTCTGCGTTCTTCGCCTTCAACCATGCCTTGGCTTTCTCCAGGTTCGACTCGAGGTTCTTCCTAGTGTTGACGGCAGCGGTCGCTCGGTCGATCTCGGACTTGACCTTCTCCACCAGCTCTTCCTGTTCGGTCCCGAGGTTTCTCAATGAGCTCTCCAGTTGGCTGAACTCAGACGGCTCCAGCTCGTTAGTCATGTTGGTGATGCGTCGCAGCAGAGTGTCCTTGAGGACGAGCTTGTTGTCAGCCTCTTTCAGTAAGTCTCTGAGCGAGTTGAGCCTGTCCTCGGCTTTGCGGCTCTCGAAGCCCAACGAGATTGGGCGTCGTAGGTTGACAGATTGCTCTTGTATCCAATCCCTCGCTTGGTCTATCTCGTTCCTGGTGTCCTCTATACCTTTCCTGGTCGTCTCCAGGACTTGCAGCTTCCGCTGGAGCCGCTTGGATATGTCGTTGTACCTCCTCTCGATCGACTTGATCTGTTCCTCGATCTGTTGCGAGTCCAAGTTGTTCACGAAATCTGTCACATGGCTGGAGAGGCGTTTCACCTCGTCCAGCCTCTTCGGGCCCTGGTCGTCGAACTCGGCCTGCAGGTCCTGTATGGCGGTCTGCTTCTGCTGGCAGTTCAGGCCGGAGCCCTTGTCGATCACGTCGATCCTCTTCGCGAGGTTATCGAACCAATTGGTGATGACCTGCACGTGCTGCCTGTACTCGTCGACGATCTCCTGGTTGGCCCGTTTCTGGGCTACAACGCCAGCGAGGTCGTCCGCTAGCTCGTCGAGCATCCTCTCCAGTTCCTGGTTCTCGCCCGAGGCGGACGCAAGGTCGGTCTCGAGGTGGCTCCTCCTGAGTCCGATCGACGCGAGGAGTTCGTTCATGTTCGCGAGCTCCTGCTTCGCCGCGTCCGGCCTGAGCTTGACCGGCCTGTTTCTCCACTCGTTAACGACGGCGCGTTGGGCTAGTATCCACGTCCTCAGCTCGTCGCGCTGCTTGCGCTTCTCCTCGAAGTCGGCGACGGAAGAATTCAGCTCGCCTAGGCGCGTTTGGACCTATAAAATCAAGGGTGTTAGACTCGTGTTGGGCTGAAGGAGGGTTTGGACCTGGTGGTGGTGGTGGTAGTTAGGGTCCAGCAGGTCCATTAATCTAGTGGATGATACGTACGCATTATGTGGCACTGATGGTATTATAGATACTTTGGGTCATGGTCCCAAAGGCACCACCCAAATACCCCAGAGTAAATAAATTTGAAACGGATAAAAGATCCGCATGTAAGATACCTAAACCACACCACAGGAAAACTTGAACCATCCTTCTATTGACTTTAGTTAGTAGCTCAACAACAATAGCACCACGAGCTCAATTAGTAGCAGCCCAGTGTCCTGCGTGTCCTACCTTATCGATCTGCTCGGCGAGCTTATCGGTGAAGCCTCGAGCGGTCAACCGGTCCAAGAGCGACTTCAGCCTCGTATCCCCTGAAGTCTTCGACCCGTCTCGTGTCTGTTTGTGCGTGTGTTTGTGTGCGGAAGCGTAAAGTGGAAAGAAAACAAATCAAACGAACGTGCTGTGTCAAACCTTAACGCAAACTCGAGACTACTCACGGTATCGATGAGGTCCTCCAGCCTCGCCCTGCACTCCATTTCCCTGAGCGGCACCGGCGGCGGGAAGGCGTCGTGGGGACTGCTCGGCCTGCTGATCGTCGAAGTGGCCGCCTCGCAGGCCTGTACGGCCAAAGCGAGGCGGGACTTTTCCGTCTGCAGCTTGCCGTGGATGTTCTATAAACAATTGAGACAGTTAGAGAGTTCACAAGATCAGCTGTAATGACGTACCTTAGCCATCTCCAGTTGCGCCTTGGCGTCCTCGAGATCCTCTATCGGCCTCTCCACCTCCTTGGAGACGATCGGCTCCAGCTCGTCTAGGTTCCCCACGATGCTTTCCAAGGTGTCTTCGTACTCCTTGAACTTGGCCAGCGAGTCTATCAGCCGGTTCTTGATCTGAATCGCGGTTTGGAGGAGCGAGCCATAGCTGTCCTGCACGTTGTTCAGCTGCTTCTCTATGGTGGACTTGATGCCGGGCGAGGCAGCCGCGTACTTCTCGACCTGCCCGTGGCCGCTCGCCTTCACGTCGTCCAACGTCGCCTGATACCTCTGGATCTCCCCGAGGAGTCTCTCGTGCTGCGCCAGCTGCTCCTCGGTCTGCTCCCTGTTCGTGATGTAGAGCGAGTTGTGGCTCATCAGCTGGAACGACACCTGCAGCAGCCACTTCTCGGTCTCCTGCAGTTTTTGATGGTACGAGTTGTACTCGCGGATCTCGTCCTCGACCGATCTCCTCGACTCCTCGCAGACCGCCTCGAGCTTCGCGTGCCTCGCCTCGAGCCGCTTCGCTTGTTCGAGGACTGCCGGTCTCTCCGCCCAGGCGCTCAGCTGCTCCGCCTCGGATTTGAGTCGCGACAAGTCGGATTTCTTGTTGGCGATTTCGACTTGTAAGTTTTTGTAGCGTTCTAACGAGGTTTTCATCTCGCTCAGCTCGCCTCTGGTGTTCGGTCTGTCCCTAAGGGATTTTTCGGTGTCGTTCAGCCAAGATTCTAACTTGCCCTTGATTTCGTTGAACTCCTCCCACCTCGCCAGGTTCGTCTTGAGCTGAGCCTGGACTGACGTCACGTCCATGTTGAGCTGATCCCAGCTGTTCCTCAGGCAGGTCATGTCGTCTCTGAGCTCGTTCTGTTTGTGGATTGGCGCAGTATTGATGGCCTTGCCGAAAGCTTCTTGGAGCTTCGACAACAGCTTCTGTCCTTCGTCCATCTTAGCCGCGAGTTGCTTTATGGTGTGCAGCTTTTGTTTCATGGCGCCTTCGTCCCCGGTTCCGATGCAATCTTGAGTGGTGGCATGAGCTGCATGCAGCCAGTCCTCCAACTCGACTTTGATCTTCAAGAACTCGGTCTGGTCGACCAGGTTCTTTTCGACCTTGGAGACCAGTCCCTGGGCGCTCGTCAGTAAGTTAGTGTACTCTTTTTGTAACTGGACAGTCTTGTCTCTGACCCAACCGACTGCGCTGAGCTCCATTAGACGCTCGCAGGCGTCGGTCAGACTGTCCATCTGTGGTTTCAACGATACGATTTCGTCCAGGAGTGCTTTGCACTTCTCCAGATCTTCTGGTTTGTTGTTCTCTGCTTTGGTCTCCTCGAGCACTTGCTTTTGGTACGTCGCTATGTTTTTGCTCATAGAGTCGTAGTTGGTCTTGAAGTCGCTCCACGCGTCCTTACAGTTAACGAGGCACTTTTGAGTTTCCTTACACAAGACTTGCAGTCCTTCCCAATCGATGTTGAGTTGTTCTACCTCTTGCCGGATGGTGTCTTTACCTTCGTCGCCGGTCGTCTTTGTGACTACTATACTCAACTCGATGGTTTTGTTGATGAGTTCTTCGCATTTGTTCAGAGACGATGATATTTCAGAGATTTTACTTTCCTTCTGGATAATTTTCTCTAATTCGTCATGTAGATTGGAGCAGTTCTGGATTCCGATCTGGGACTTCTTCATCCAGTCCAGGGCTTGGTTGTAGGAGGTCCTGTACTGTTCGTGCTCGGCCACCTGCGACTCCAAGTCTGAAACTGCGGAGGCTAACTGAGCCTTGAACGTGTCATAGCGGTTTATGACGTCTTCGTATTGGGTGAAGGCTAGTGCTTTGTCCTTGTCGATTTTTGCTTTCAGTTTCTCTACGAGATCTTTGTGGCTATCAATCTCCTTTTGTATTGCCTTGAACTTTTCCAATTTGGCCTTTTTCTCGCCCAGTTCGTTTAAGAAGCCTTCGTTAAGTTGCACTTGACTCTCTTGATCTTGTAACCAGTCGAGGAGTTGCTTGTAAATTTTTTCGATCTCCTCCAATTGAGCCGCCTTGGCTTGCAGTTTAGTTTTGACGTCCTGGGCGTCGGCGAGGGACCTCTCGAGGTCCTGCTTGAGGTTCTCGGTGTCCTCTTGGATTTTCGCCGCGCCAGCCTGTTCCGTGTTCATTATGACGCGTTCTTTCAGCTCTTGGATGTACCTCAGCTTGTTTTGCCCTTGCTCTAAGGAAGCTCTGATGTTCTTGATCACCTGGAGTTTGTTGTTGACTTCGGTCAAGGAGTTGGGGATCTCCAGGCAGCCGTTGAGCTTATCCTTAGTGCGATCGATCCAGTCCTGGCACTCCTGGCACAAGGCGCTGTGTTGCTGGTGCTCTTGATAGTGTAGCTCGAGCCTCCGCATCACCTCCTTCGCGAGCGACAAGATGGCGTTGTATTTCGTCGATAGTTGAGTTATGGCGTTGCTGACCCTGGTGTCGGCGCACGTCTCCAACAGCACCTGCGCCTTCATGTTGAGCCTGTCGAGCTCAGACTGCCAATCGAAGAGCGTCTGCAGCTGCAGCTGAAACTTCTCGAGCACGGCTCTTTTCTCCTCGAGGCTGTCCTGGAGCTTGTTGTACGAGCGAACCGTCGCTTCGGTCTGCGCCAACCACTCGAGCGCGTCCTGGTACTGCTCCTCGTACTCCGTCCACTTGACGATGCCGGTCTCGAGGAGCGTCCTGGTGTGACCGAGCGCCTCGACGTAGTTGTCGAAGTCCTCTTGCAACAGCCCGACCTCCTCCTCGATGATCTCCTTGTCGATGTCGTCCGCGTACTGCACGGCCTTATCGGCCTGGTCGATGGCGGAGTCGAGCTTCTTCTGGCCCTCGGGGAGCTCGTTCGACAGGACCCTGAGCTGGGAGAGCTTGCTGCCGAGGCTCTCCTTGTCGCCGGTCGGTTCAGAGCACTTGCCCAGCCTCTCCTTCGCAGACCTGGGGAACAAAGAGTGTGAAGCCTAGCCCAGGAGCACAACTGTTAAATCTAATACGCTTACCTGATCCACTGTACGAAGTCGTTGGCGGCGTCGACGAAGGCCTGGTGGTTCTCCACCAGCTCCTTCTGCTTGGCGTAGAGCTCGTGCGCCTGCTTCGAGAGTATCTCGTACTTGGTGGAGATCTCGGAGGCGGGCGCCGCCTGCTTCAGGTCCTCCGCCTTCGAGGCGACGGACTGTATCATCGGCTCGAACGAGACGATGTCCTGCACGATGCTGCCCGTCTCCCTGAGCGTCGCCTTCCTCTCGCCTATCGGCAGACTGCTGAGCCCGCCCTTCTTCGTCTTGATGATCTTCGGCTCGGTGACCTGCTGGAGCTTCGCCTCGCGGTCCGTGATCCACTGCTGCAGCTGGCTGTACGAGCTGTCGTAGTCGGCCCACTGGAGCAGGGCGGTCTCGAGGTGGACCTTCGCCGTCGACATCTTCTTCACGATCCTCTCCCAGTCGTTCTGGATCTCCTTCAGCTCGTTGTTGATGACCTCCCTGCCGTCCGATCTGGTGTTTCTCAACACCTTCTCGCCGCAGTTGACGGTGGCGTGGACTAGGTTCTGGCCCTCCTCTCTCCGCTCGATCAAGCCCTGGATTTGGTCGAGGCGCGACTGCAGAATCTCCTTGCTGCTGTTCGATGCCGCCTCGGAACAGTTTCTGATCAATTCCCTGGCGGTATCGATCCAATCTCTGGTCTTCTCGAGGTTCTCGGAGTATTCGTTGTGCTGCTCGCGGTTCGTCTCGACCTTCTTCAGCACGTCCTTCGCTAGGTTCAGCTCGACATGGTACCTCGAATTCAGCTGCTGGAGTTGGTTGTTGACGTGGCTTTCGAGCGGAGATTTCAGCAGGACGCCCGCCGAGGCGTTAAGCCTTTGGATTTGGTCGTTCCCCCCTTCTAGCCGCTTCAGGATATCCTTGACCTCGGCGACCTGCTTCTGCTTCTCCTCCAGGTTCGGCATGAGCGCGATCTTCTGGTTCTTTATCAGCACCGTCATCTGTTGCAGCCAATCCGATATCCTTTCGTACTCGTCCTTGTACTCCCGCCAGTTCGCGAGGACGGACTCGAGTTGCTCCCTCTGCTGTTTCAGGTCCTTGAAGAGCCTCTCGAAAGCCTCCCTCAGAGCCCTTATGTCGTTCTTGATTGTCTCTTGTCCCTGGGGGTTTGTATTGGGTAACACCACTTGGGCGGCGTGTTCCAGGTTCTCCAGGAGGACTTCTCCTTGGGCCTGCTTGTTGAGAAGGTGGTCAAGGGGTCCAGCCAGGGTCTCGACGGTGAGCTTATCGCTTAGCGGTCGCTGAAGCTGGGGGACCTTCTCCTGGGCGCGCGTCATCCACATCTGGACTTCGTCGTAAGCGTCTTTGTACGTCCTGTGGTCTTTGTACTGGGTCTCGCGTTCAGAGAGAAGTTTCTAGGGAAAAAAATGAATAAAACTTCATGCGTACCACTAGAAAAGAATCCGATCGGTTTCAAACAGATAAGACCTTAAAGGATAAGTCTTGGAATGTAATACCAATGGAGAAACTTTCGGAGCAAGCTGCAAAATAACAACCCCCTCTACAAAACGAATCATTTAAGGTGTTAAATATGCGTGCGTGTAAAAATTACTTCTTTGGAACTCACCCCGAATCCAAACGGCCCTAAAATAAGGAAGCACTCTACTTACGAATATTTTCTGGGAGACCGCGTCGAATCTGTCGAGCATCCTCTGCGCCTCCACGGCGGCCTCTCCTCCGCTTTTGCTCCTCAACACCTCCGCCGCTTGCGCCTTCAGGTTGTCCACCTCGACTTTCTCGCAGCGGACCTTCTCCTCCAGCGTCTTGATCCTGCCCAGCTGCGTCTTCTTCTCGGTGACCGTACCCTGCAGCTGCGACAACTCCTCGTACTGACCCTCCAACGACTCGACGGTTTTATCCAGTGATTTGATCTCCTCGAGGAGCTCCGCCCATTTGGTGAGGGCCTCGTCCAAGAGGGACTTGGTGTCGATCATGGTCGAGGCGAGGTTCGACCACTCCTCTTGCATGTCGGCGAGCCTCCTGTTTATGGCGTCGTGGCCGTCGGGCGCGGTGTTGGAGAGCACGAGCTGCGCGAGCTCGACCAGGTTTTGGATCTTCGCGAAACCTTCTTCTTTGTTGAGCAGCAGCAGCTGCACGTTCTCGAGTTTCGCTTCGAGTTCCTTCTGCGACGCTCCGTTGATCTCCGTCCAATAGCTCAGCTTCTCCTTGATCTCGTCCATCCACTGCTGGCACTGGTCGACCTTAGGAAAAGTACACCATACATGACATACGAAGAATAGAGAAAAAAGTCAGATGAAATAAGGAAATAATATTGTATTCCCAAATTTTCTGCACCAAGTGAAGATTTCGAAAGCCCTTTAGGGAACCTTCGCATGACAGATAAAATCCCATCTATCCCCTTACCTTTGAGTCGAAGTCCTGATGGCTGTTGACGTACTGTTGCCACCTGGACGTGAGCTCCTTGACCTTCTGGCATATCTGCTGATACTTCACACCCAGTTCGGATATCTGCGACGGCCTGCCCATGATGCCCTTATTGAGCTGCTGGGCCTTCTCCGTAACTTGATCTATCTCGAACTCCTTCGCTTTGACCTCCCCTTGGAGGGTTTTGAGGGAGTCGAGCTGGCGGCGCTTCTCGTCTGCGGTTGCCTTCAGGTCGATCGAATGGAGCTTGGTGTCCGTCTCCCTCATCCAAGCGAGACAGTGGTCCTTGAGGTTCTCGTACTCCAACCAGTGGTCCAGTTTGCTCTCCAGCTGCTGGATGGAGTTCTCCGCCGCGGAGACGAGTCCCATCCATTCCTGTTGAGTGTTTTCGACCTGTGAACGGATCTTGCCCTGGGCGTAGTCGATGGTGCCGAGGATCACTTTGTCCCCGAGCGATTTTATCTGTTTAATCCTCGTCTCTTCCTCTGGGAAGGAGAGCTGGAGCGCCCTGAGCCTCTCGAGGTTGGACTGTAGCGTGATCCTGTCCAGGTCGAAGTCGCTGAGGGAATCGACGGCGTTATGGGTCGCATCGATCCATTGGTGCCCGTCCTCGACGACCTTCGAGTACTGCTGGTGATCGCCGACGATCGCTTCGTACCTGTCAACGAACTCCTGGGCCTTCTTGAACAGTTTAGAGTGTTGTTCCGTGATATTGCTCAATTGCTTGAGGACGTGATCGCTCCTCTCCGGCAGACCGTCGACCTTATCCTTAAGGTCGACGACGTCCTGTTGGTGCGACGTAACGTCCTGCAGCAGCGTCCTGTAGGTCTGCAGCTGCGCCCTCTTCTCTTCCAGCGACGCCCTCAGTTCTACGTCCTGTGGGAAGCGATCCTCGATATCCTTCAGCCAGCGAGACACGTTCTCGACGCACTCGTCGAAGCCGGACCACTTGGTCCGCTTTGACTTGAGCTCCCTGTCTGTGATGTTCAGCTCGTCGAAGAGCGCCTCGAAGCCCTGCTGGAGTTCCTGCAGCTGGACGGAAATGATCTCCCTGCCCTCGGGAGAAGTCGACGAGTACAGCTTCTCGCCGAGCTCGATGGTGTTGTTCAGGAGGAGCGTCGCGCTAGTCTTCTGCGAGAGGAGCTCCTCCAGGACTTTCGACTGCTCGTCCAGGTCCCTCCGGGAGCCGGCCGTAATAGCATTTTGGCAGTTGTCGAACCTGTGGAGTTGGGGCGTGTTAATGTCAAGGTATCTAAATTTTTCGCGAGTTTCTGTCCTTAGGAACCATAAGTCTTTTCCTGAGTATAAATTAGCCGGCGAATATTAAATAACAGCCCCGCTGCTAGACACAAATTTCTGCAAGCCTTACCTATTCCGAGCTACGTTGAGCCAATCGGAGCACTGCCTGTACTTCTCGTTGTAAAGTTTGTGTTCCGTAACGGCCTGCTCGCACTTCTTCAGAATTTCCTTGGCAGTCACCTGCACGGCTAGGAACCTGGAGGTGACCTGCTGGACGTTGGCGGCGATCCTCGTGTCGCCGCTACTCTGGATCAATTCGGTGGAGTCGTCGGACATCTTGTCGAATTCTGCCTCATTTGAACGAAGATTCACGACCAGAGCCTAGAAAAATGTGATGTTCGAAGACTGATTCCGGAAGAAAATTGTTTGAACATTTAAGGAGTAAGTAGTCCACTAGTACTACACTTAAGTAAGACAGAATAGAGGAGGAAAAGAGCGATAGACCACCAACATCGTCACCACCACCCAGTAGCGAAAGACGTGAAATTACAGCAGATCTTACAATGTGAATGACAGATCTTCCGAGTAGAGTCGTGGTATATTTTAGAATAGGTATTTCGTTTTCATTAGGTAATTGAAATTAGAGTTATGTTGAGAACTTTTATGTGCAATGCCTTTATTTATTTTCCTGAAACTTCTTCATAAAAATCAAACACGTGTGAGCGAACTGGTTTTCATATGAAGAAGTTAAAAGAGGGAACACCTGTCAGCTAGGTGTCATCGATGTCTTCACCAATCCCCCATGACTAATAATTTGTTATCCTATGGTTCCAACAAACAATGGCCCATTAAAAGTATACCTGATTACACCAACGAGCCTTGCCTAGTTCAAAACACAGATTAAGCTTCATAGAGGAGGCTAACGTGTGCTTAGTTATAAAACATAGTAAATACAAACTAGAAACAGTTAGTATATAATGATCATTATAGTTAAATAGTGGGTAAACCATAAGGTATCCTTAAGTACACATCACGCCCTCTCTCTTAATCAAAACGAAACATTCTAAAATACACCATGTACATGTAAGTGCGTGTGTGTGTGTGTGTGTGTGTGTGTGTGTGTGTGTGTGTGTGTGTGGAAAGACTGTGCGAACATAGATCTTAGGTAAATCTTACTTGTTCCAAGTGGTCTGTTATATTTACGAAATCCTTCATGTCGGTTTTTTGCGATTCGGTCGCTCTAGCTAGTTCCTATAGACCAACAAAAGGCGGTAATGCAAAGATCGGTGCGAAGCTAGAAACCGTATTGGACAAACTTGAGAGAAATTATCAATCAACTCCAAATTAACATAGATTGGAGATGTGGACACAAGTTACAAGAATTCTTGAATCTTACTTGCCTTATGTCATATTCGCTCTTTCACTGCCGGTGCTATCGTATTCACCCATTTCGAATTCAATTTTTGCTTAAATTGCACCTGTGACCCCCCTAGCGAACATTTTTTTCTCCCCAAATGTCGTCTCGCCATGGCTTATCGAGCTAAAACCTTGTTTGCCTTTGCTTCAAATCAATTTTTTTATTATGGTAGTTGATATCGTGTTCGTCACAAGTCTCATCCAGTCCCTTTACTCCTCGATCAACCCTAGTTGAACTTTTTCCCAAGTTGGTTCCAGGGTCGCAAAACTTATGACAGTTAACGTAATTCTAATGGCACTTTATTAATCGCTTGTCCATAAGGCATAAACATCCAATCAACGTTTTCTGTTTTGTCGTAAAACACAAGCTTATGTCCACCTCCAAACAAGTCCAAGGCATTCCCTCAAATATGTCCATACTGTAGAATCCATAATCAGGAGTAAACGTATCTAACTGACCTGATATCTCTCTAACTGCTCCTGTTTCTCCTCCAGCGAAGATTTCTGACAGTAGTTCTTCAACGAGAGCTCCGCTTCTGACAACCAGGTGAGCAACCTGTCCAGCGTCGCCTCGTACTCGTTCCACTGCTTCAGCCTGTTCTCCAGGGCGGACCTGACGTCCGCCAAGGCGGCGACGAATTTCTCCCGGTCGAACTTCAGGTTCGCGACGTCCTTCCTCATCGACTCCTGCGCCCTCGCCGGCAACGCGGCAACCCTCTTCTCGACGTGCCGCTCGAGCTCCTGCAGCTTGATGTCGCTCTCGGGCAGGCGGTCCTTGATCCCGAGCACGTTCTCCAGCCTGCGCTCGAGCACCTGCTTCGTGCCGCCGTAGTCGAGAAAACCGTTGAGCCGGTCCCACAGCTGCTTCTGGTTATCCTGCTGCGCCTTGTGGAGGTCGTGGAACACCTGGTAGATCTCGATGCAGTCCTCGAGCTGCTTAATGTTGCCCTGGGCGAGCTTCTGCAGGTCGCGGTAACGGTCGTTGATCGACTTGACCGTCTCCTCGATCTCGACGGTGCGGTCCTTGTTGCTGGTTAGCTGGACCAGCGCCTGCGCCCTCTCGGTCACTCCTGCAGGACGAAACAGAATCTTAGAATCATTCTTATCGAGACGTTTAGATTCCCCATGCTACAACGAAATGACCCCATAATTTTATTACCTTCTATAATTCGTTTATGGGATAATATCTCTTGGTAAGTCGTCTTATGCTTGAGTAGCTTGCCGCGAACCTCCTGGATGGAAGTCCACGCTGTCGGTTCAATTTTGGTCTGTTTCTCCATGGAATCCAACCAGGACAGTGCCTGGTGCAGAGTGTCTTGGTAGCTGGTTAGCTGAAGCGTCTGCGCATCTTGGATCTTCTGCTGGAGCTTAACGCCTGCAGGAGAAAAATGCTTTCGTGAGTGGCTATAATTCAACTAGTGCGCGTAAGGTAGGCAGCTTGCCCATATCTTCTCTCGAAACTTAATGGACTTACCTTCGCTCAACTTATCCCATCTTTCCCTGACGCTCCTCAACTCGTTCCTGACCATCTCCCGTCCTTGCGTGGCCGTGTCGGGCAATAGCCTCTCCCCGTGGATGGTCAGGGAGTTGACCTTGTGCTCTCCCTGCTCCCTCTCCGAGAGCAGCACCTGCAGCCTGTTGTTGATGGCCTCCGTGTTGTCGGCGAGCTCGCCTGCCTGCAGCACCCGCAGGTGCTCCTCGAGCGGCTCCAGCCACGCTGACGTCTCCTCCAGCTTCGCCCTATACTTCCTGTGATCGTCGACGATGCCCTGCCACCGGTTTATCACGTCCTTCGTGAGGCCGTGCAGACTCTGGAACTTCCCGCTGATCTGAGTAGCGATGGGCTTGATCCTTTGCGCGCCGCTGTTACGCAGCAGCGAGTGCGCCTTGTCGATGAAACCATCGATCTCTTTCTCCTGCTCGGCGATCACCTCGCGCTCCTTCTGGAACAATTTCAATTGTTGCTCCTTATCCGGCAGCGTCGCTTGGAGCGGTTGATCCCTGAACTTCCCCTCGGCGGTTTTAATCCATTGGTTGATCGAGTCGAGTGCCGTCTCGAAATCCTCCCATTGCTTCAGGGCGTTGTGCTGGTTGGCCAGCGAGGAGTCGGCGTCGGCGACGTGCTGGTTCAGCTGCTCCTGCAGGTCCTGTAGTTCTTTCTTCAGGATATCGACGCCCTTGGGGGCGGTGCTCTTAGCGACCATGATCAACGCCTGTTTGCATTCGTTCAGCAGTTTGCCGCCGGTCTCTTCGCTGATCTGCTTCAGCGCGTTTAGATTCGCTATCCTCTTGGTGATGTCGGATTTTTCGCCTTTGATATCCTCGTACTCCAGGAGTTTCTCGTTCTGTTTACAGATCCAGTCCTTGAAGGACGCGACCTGTTGGTTATAGTCGGAATGCTTCCTGACACACTCCTCGAGGTTCCTCAGGAGTTCTTCTGACTTACTGACAATGCTCAGGAAGAGCTGTTTGATCGATTGTAGGTATACGTTCAGGCTCTTGTCTTGGGTCTGATTGACTAGGCTCTGCGCCTTTTCACAGACGGTCTCGACGAGTTGCTGATGCGACATGATCTCCTGGTGCATGATCTTGTGGTTTTGGAGTTGGGCGCGCTTTTCTTGCAGCGTGGATTTCAACTCGGTGTGTTGATGCATGGCCTTCTCCACGTCCCTCAGCCACTTGGTGAGCTGCTCTTGGGTCGCGGTGAAGTCCGAGAACTGAGTCAAGCACTGGTCGAGCTTGTTGGTGGCGTTCTGCAGATCGTCGGCGAAGGAGTCCCAGATCGTCCTTAGATTCCTCAGCTGTTGCCTGACGATCTCTCTGCCGTCGGGAGATGTGTGGGCGTACAACTTCTCGCCCTTCTCTATAAGGTTCTCGAACTGCGCGCTTCGTTGGTTCCTCTCGTCGATCAGGTCCCTGATCTCCTTCTGCCTGTTCTGCAGGACGTTCAGGTCCCCGACGATGTGGCACAGGTCCTGGAGTTCTTCTTCCTTGTCGGAGAGCCAGTGTAGGAATTCGTTGTACTCGACGTTGAAGTCGTGATGCTCCTTGACGAAGCCCTCGTATCTGTTTACGTTCTCCTTGACGGTGCCTCGCAGCGATTGGTACCTCGTGCTCAGGTGGGAAGCCTTGGAGTCGCTCTCCAGGTTCTTGATCATCTCGGTGAAATTATTGAAGTCCGGTTCCTTCTCAGAGATTTCCTTCTCGAGAGACTTGAGTTTGTCCAAGTGGGATCTTTTGATGTCCTCGGCGTTTTTCAAGCTTTGATCTTTCACTTGGTTCTCCTTGCTCTTCAGCCAGGTCTCAAGGCTCTCTATCACTTTATTCACGGCGACGTACTTGCTGTTGATCTCGTTGAGTTTACATTGCGCCTCCGAGCACAGCTCCAAGAAGGTCGCCCAGGAATTACGCTGCTCCTCGAAGGAGTTGATGAGCAGGGGATGTCCGCTAGGGGCGGTTTGACCCAAGACCGTCTCGAGTTGTTCTTTGCAGGACGCGATGATCTTATCTCCTTCCTCTCGTTGGGAGAGTAGGTTCTCGACTATGGTGAGTTTCATTTCGGGGGTCTCCGATGAGGACTCGTCGACCAGCAGGGCGGCCTCGGCGGTCAAGGCGCTCAGCCAGTCGTGGCACTTCTCTATGGCCTGGTTATAGGCCTCGTGGTCCGCTACGTATTCCTCCAATAGCTCGATCCTCCTAGCGACCTCCCCAGCTAGTTTATTGTAGCTCTTTAAGTTATGTTCCAGGGTGTTCTCTGCGTCTGCGTCAGACAGATTGCCGATCTTATCCTGCAGCTGCTTTAGGATGTTCCTGTGAAGGTTTACGTCCTGCGATAGCATTTTATGGTTGTGGAGCGTCTCCTTCTTGTCGGAGAGGGTCGCGTCGAGGCGCAATTGATCGCCGAGTTTCGCCTCGGCATCCTCGATCCAAAGCTTGACCTGTTGGAGGCTGTCGTCGAAGGAGTGCCTCTGCATCAAATTAGCCTCGACCTGTTTGTAGATCGAATTCACTTTGTCGATGAGGACCTCGGACTTGTCCCGTAGCTTCCTGAGCTCGGCGCGGATCGAGTCCCGATTCTCGGGTGTTATCCCCGGGAACAACGCCTCGCCTCGTTGGACGGCCATGGCTAGGAGCGCTTGACCTCGTTCTTTCTCTTCGGCGAACTTCTTCAGTTCCTCGAGGATCGCCTGGTTGGGTTTCTTGGCGACTTTCGAGAAGGACATGACCTTCTCTTCGGCCTGTACCAGCCAGTCTTCAACGTCCTTTATGCTGTCCCTGTAGGCTTGGTTGTAGTTTTTCAGCTCGTTGAGCTTCTCGAGGTAATGACTGAGGAATTTTTCCACAGCTTGGTATCTGGCGTTGAGGTGTTGGACGTACTGGGCCACTCTGGACTCCGGAGCCGATTTGATCAGTTTCTCGCTGATCGGCGTCAGTTCTTGCAAGTGAGGCTCGAAGCCTCTCACCTCCTCGAGTAGTTTAGAGATCTCCTTGATTTTTCCTTCGACGTTCTTGACGTTCATTTGAAGCGTGCTCTCGCTTTTCACTTTATTCTCGGTATCCTTCAGCCAGCTCGCTATGGTTTCGGACAACTTTTCGTACTGATCGTGTAGGCCGATGTTCACCTCCAGCATCTCCTTCGTATTGCGGTAGTCTTGCTTCAGGTCTTCCAGGTCCAGCAGCAGGTGATCCTTCTCCGCCTTCATCAATTTGATCGATTCTGGTGCTTCGATTTTATCTAGAAGATCGATGGAAGTTTCGAGATCAGACTTCCTGAGCTCGCAGTCCGCTAAAGCTGTCTGGATGGGCTCCAGGGCGTTGAGCTTCACTTGTAGATTGTACTTGTCGCTGCCTGCCTCTGGTTGGCACCACTGGATCTTCTCTCGGTGTGTCGCTATGATCCTCTGCAGGGCTCCGTACTTGTCGTTGTGGAATTTCTTCAGGAAGCCCAACAGGGAGTTCTCTATCTTATTGGCGTGGGTGAGGATGGTGTCGAAACGTTTCTTCAGTAACTGTTGCTCCTTGGGTAAGGTGCTTTCCACGAAACTCGGGTAAGTTTCCTTCATCTCGGCGATTCCTCGCTCGATATCTTTGATGCCGGCCTCGCAGCCCTGCAGCTCGCGTTTTAACTCCTTCACCCTCACTAGACGATCCAAGATCTTACTGTTGTCGCCTGACAGATCTTCGCATTTTATAATCTCCTCGCGTAGATTGGAAATCTTGTTTCCGGCATCTTTGATTTCACCATGTATACCTTTTTCTCGTTCCCCGAACGTCGTGGTGACCGTTTCTAGTTTTTGGGCGTTGCTGGAGAGCTCGGTGAACTGATCGTCGAGGAGTTTAACGA
Source organism: Cryptocephalus primarius (assembly GCA_963576515.1). Classification (NCBI taxonomy): domain Eukaryota; kingdom Metazoa; phylum Arthropoda; class Insecta; order Coleoptera; family Chrysomelidae; genus Cryptocephalus; species Cryptocephalus primarius. The sequence goes on along the minus strand of OY754940.1, from coordinate 17,002,405 downwards.
GTGATTGCAGCGTGGGCATCTCCGAGTCTCCCGTAAGCTTGCGCAGCTGTTGATACTTGTGGGGTACACTCTGGTTGAGCCTTTGGTGCGCCGGGAGCTCTTCCTTGTACTTGGAGAGCCTCGCCGCTGCGACTTCCAACTCGTTGGGTTTCTCGAAGGCTTGGAGTATCGCTTTGTTTTGCTCGCTCAGCCACTGGAGGAGCGTCGTTTTTGAATCTTCAATGTGTTTCCAGATGGCAGCTTGAGACTCCGTGACTTGGACCGTCTTGAGGATCTTCTCGTAGATCTTCGACCAGACCTCGTTGACGATCTGCACGTCCCTCCTCACCTCGGATTCGATCCCGGGGATGTTCGCGGTTTTCTTGATGATGTTTTGGCCTTTGGAATCGGTCTTGTCTAAGGCCGCTTTGCTCTTCTTGATGGATTCGAGCGCCCTCCTCGCCTTCTCGACGTTGACGTTCGCCTGGATCAAGTCGTTCGGGACGTCCAAGTTCTCGACGCTCTTGTCGATCTTCCCGATCTCCATGACGACCCCATCTTTAGACTCCTGGAACTCGTTCCAGGCAAAAATGATGTCGCTGAGTCGCATTTTCTCGTCTTTTATGTCCTCGGTGACGGTGTTCCAGACGCCCTCGATCTCAGATACGGCATTCTGGATGACGGAGACGTTCTGGATGTCTTCCTTCATTAGCTGGAGGGCTTCCTTCCTCAGGTCATCCTTGACGCCGGACTTGGCGCTCTGCGCCTGCAGGATTTTATCCAGGCGTTCGACGGCCTTCGGTAAGTCGCTGGAGTGCCTGACTTCGGTTTTGATAGCGGCCAGTTGGGACTTGGTGTTGTCGAGGTCGGAGTTGACCGCTTTTTGTAACGACTCGAATTGATTCCAGTGAGACTTCAACTTCTCGAGTCCATCGAGTTTGCTAGCCAGCACCGACTTGAGGTTTATGGTGTTCACCTCGATCTCCCTCACGACGTTCTCCGCGGTCTTAGGCAGGCGGGTGTGCTTGTCTAGCATCACCAAGTCCTGCTGTTGGTCGATCTCAGGAGCGACCTGTTTCCACGTAATCACCTTCTCGACGATGAGATCGATCTCCTTGATCATCTGTTGTAGGGCGTCCGGTCCGAGGTTCTCACTATCGCACTGGTATTTCACGTGCGACAGTTGATTGGAGGTCTCGACGTGCCAGTCCAAGAGCTCACTCCAACGCTGGAGCTGTGACTTCTTCTCCTGCAGCCTGTGTTCGATCTCCTGCTTCTGCTCGACCAAGCGCGTGTACTCCTGCGTTATCGGCTCCAGCTCTTTCTGGGGCGATTGCAGGGAGAGGTCCTTGATCTCGCCGTAGATGTAACTGAACTGCGGTTGGTGGTCCTGGTGTTCCTGGAGGAGGGTGTGAACTTGCAACAAGGCCGACTCCACCTCGTCTGTCGCGACCTCGTCGATGTGGGCAACGTTCGACCTCAGGGTGTCCAGCCAGGTGGAGTAGTCGGCGACTTTGGTCTGGAAGTCGTGTTTCACGAGTATCGCGTCGGAGACGTCGTTGATTTTCGCCCTGACGCTCTCGGCGAGCTCGGTCACTTTGGTCTTCAACGCCTGGACTTGTTCCTTCACCAGCGCGGCTCCCTCGGGTGTCACATTGTAGTTTATGCTGTCGGAGCTCTGAGTCAAGGCAATCAGCTTCGCCTGTTGCTCGGAAATCTCGTTATTGAACTTCTTCAATTCGATCAGCTCCTTCTCCAACAAATCGACGTTGGGCGTATTCAAGTTAACAGGGCGAGACGCCAGGGCTTGCTCGCTCTTCACAGTCCACTGTTCGAGGCTCTGCACGTTCTTATCGAACTGTTCCCAGTTGGCGACGAGCTTGTCGAGTTTCTGTGCCGCCTGCGCGTTGGCGTCTCTGATGTTCGACCAGCGCATCTGGATCGCGTCGATCTCGTCCGGAGCGCCCAGCTTCTGTGCCGTCGAGGCGATACCTTGGATCTTCCCGAGCTGCAAGCTCACCTCGTCCCCGAATCGCTGCACCTGGTGCTGCACCTGTATAGCTTCTTCTAAACTGGTCGGTTTCTGGGAGCCCATCTGGACTCTGACCTCTGCGTTTTCCACCCAAGGTTTTATCTGCTCCAGCTCGGCTTGGTAGCTCTTCCACGTCTCGAGATCCCTGGTCACTATCGCCTGTTGGTTTTCCACGCTCTTGTTCATGGCCACGACGAGTCCTTGAAGCTCGGCCACTCTACCTTTGAGCGCCTTGGCTTCTGGGGCTTCGCTCTGCAGTAACTGTTGGGCGTCTTTCTTCAGGTCGTCTAATAGGTTGACCTTGTGAGAGACCTCGGATTGTAGTTTCTGGACCTTGACGACTCGTTCCTCTGGGTTGGTGGAGAACTCGTCGATGCTAGAGAGGAGCTGCGGCGCCTCCTGCGTCGTCCAGTTGTGGAGCTGCGCGAGTTTGTTATGGAAGGTGTGCCACCTGGTGGTATGTTGCTCGAGCAGAACAACCCGCGCGCTCACGTTGGATAGAGTGGTGCTCAGGCGCTGCTCGAGTTGTTGGACTTCCTTGGATAGCGCCGGTGATTGTTCTGGTGCTTGTTTAGACAGGTTCTCCTTGGAGATATGTAGCTTCCTCAGCATATCTTCAGTGGCTTCGCGCAGTCGTACCGCCATCTCTTGCTTGGCGTAGAGTTCTGAGGCTATGTTGTCCGAGTGGGGCTGGGGTGTGGCGCTGTTCAGATCCTCCTCGGCTTTCTGTAGTAGTTGGACTATCTCCTGCTTCTGTTCGGTGTAGGTGGTCCAGGTGTGTTGGGTTCCGATCAGCTTGTGCAAAGTATCGACGGTCGTGTCGTACGCGTCCGTCCAATTGCTCTCCAAGGATTCGACCTCTTGCTGGACGAAAGTCGGAGCGTTGACGTCTTTGCTGAGCTCCTTTCCCCTCTGCAGAAGGGACATTATGTTCGGCCGCTGCTGGTCCAGCTGAGATATAGCGACCTCTTGCTCTTTGATCGACTGGTTGACCCTCTCCAATGATTGGGGCACTACCTCTGCTTTGGATTGGTTCTTGACGCGTTTAAGCAACTGGCAGATCTCTCTCACTTCCTTGCGGTAGGTGTAGCACTTCGATAGGGTGTCGGTTCGGACCATAGTGATCTCCAAGGTCGGGATCAGGTTCTTGTAGCGCAAAATCAGGGCCTCGAGGTTCTTCTGTTCCATCACGGCCTGGGTTTCTGGACAATGCGACGTCAGAGAGTCCAAGGTTTGGACCAGCCACTTCATGTCTTCACGTTTGGAGTCGGCCTCCTTGCAGATGCCCTATAAAATGGGAAGTAATTAAATTGAGAAAAAGTTACACATTTCGTTAAGCATTCAGGATTCATCAACTAATTTATAAAGTGAATGTAACATGCAGGTCTACAGTGCTGATTTGGAAATTTACCATCAATCGTTTTAACTGTTTATCCACCACAGAAAGCAATCGAAAGAAAAAAAAACATCGAGTTACACACCGTTTACCAAAAATCAAACGCAACCTTCCTCACCTGGAAAATCGCTTTTTCCCTTTCAAAGTCTTCCATGGAATTCACGTCGTTCAGTATGTTCCTCAGGGCGTTATCCACGCCGTCCATCCATTGGCTCATCTCCTTGAACTTCCCGTGGTAAACCTCCCATTTTTCAGGGATACGGTCCAGCTCCTGCTTCAGGTTCTCCGCCTTGACGTTGATGTTCTTCCACTGCTGTTGGGCCCTTTCGACCGCCTCCTCCATGCTCTTGTCCTTGGGATAGTTCGACGTGTAGATCGAGGAGATCTTCATGAGGTTCTCGAGGCAATGCTGCACCTCCAGCATCGGCCCCCTGCTCGAGAAGAACTCCTTGTTCCTAGTGATGATCGACTCGACGTTCTCTTGCCTGGTGAAGGAGATGTGTTCGCTGGTTATTTCCTTCTCGATTTCTTTGATGTAGTAATGGAAGGTCGTCTCATCCAGTCGGAACTCCAGTTTCATCAAGTGTAACGGAGCGAAGGAGAGGATCTCCTTCCACTGGCTCTGCAAGTGGTTGACTGAGGCTAGGATCGGTCCATGTTGATCCTTCGGGAGACAGTTGCACAGATCTTGGGCGCTCTGGACTAAGTCGTGGATCCATCGTTCGTTGACCGATTGGAAGAAGTTCTTGTGCTCCTCTACGATCTCCTTGTTGTCGATTTTCTTCTCCTTGGTCAGCTTCTCGGCCTTGTTGAGCCAATTGGAGATTACCCTCTTGCACTCGGAGAAGTTGTGCCAGCAACGTAGCGCCTCCTGGAGGCGCTGCTCCCAGATCTGAGCGTTGTGCGAGACATAATCGAACCTGTCGTTCAGCTGTTCCATCTTGGAAGTCATGGCCGACACGTCGGGATTGTCGGCGCGGTCTATCGACTTGACTATATTGTTCATGATTTTGTTTTTGCTGTCCAGCATGGACTTGTAGTAAAGGGTCCTGGTGAAGAACTGTTTGATGCGATCGACTTGTTCTTTGAGTTGCTCCTTGTCGCCCTCGAGGGTCGTGGTGCTGAGCAGCGTCTCGGCGTCGTCCAGCCACGAGTTGATCTCCTTCTGGCCGGCTTCGAGGGACTCTTGCTGAATGAGCAGTTGGTTGAAGAGGTGGATTTGCGAGGGGATAAGCGCTCTGACTTTCACCAACGCCTCCTTCTCGTGTTTGAGGAGGTTCATCATTTTGTCGACCTCTTCTCTGGATAGGTCCTGGATGAGGGTCTGGAAGGCTTTGCTGATGTTCTTGAATAGATTTTCGATCTCTTCTATCTCTCCTTGTAATTCGGTGAGCTTCCCGGTGTGTTGCCTGATCCGCTCCATGGTTCCTAAGCCGGGGGAGGCAAGGACTGCTTCCGCTTTCCTCAACCAGTTGGACAGCACCTCGACTCCGGCTCTGAAGTCCTTGCGACTCCTCAGGATGTCGCCGACGTGGCTGTACTTGTTCGTCTGTGGGTAGATCTTGTCCCATCTGTCGGTCATGATTTGGTATCTGTCTCTTAGCTCCAGGGAGATGGAGTCCTCGACGGTCGCTATGAGGAAGCTGACGGTGTCGCCGAGGAGTTGGTAGTTGTCGCGCCAGACGCTGATGTCCTGGAAAAACTCCATTTTCTCTTCCTCGGGGAGCTCGAGGGCTACCTCCGCTTTATCCAGCCAGACCTCGAAGGCCACGGAGAGGCTCTCCCAGCGACGCCAGTACGCCACCACCTCCTCCAGCATGCTCTGCACGCAACGCAACTCCATGGAGACGTTCTTCCAGCGTTCCGCGGTCTCTCGCATGAACCGGTCAATGTCGACTGCTTCTTTTTTGTCTGCGAAAGTCAAGAATAAAAATGTATTAAATAGAAGCATTTGGTGAGACGAGGAAGAGAACTATCTAAGAAAATCTTTACTACTACACGAACTTCTCCTGAGCTTAAACTTGCCGCGAGTACCGCAGAGAGAACAATCTTTAAGAGCTGATGCTCAAGTACTCCGAGCCCATTGTCCCTCTCAGTGAGTAATAGCTGTGTGGGAAAGAAAATTGTCGGGATAATAGAAAATGGCAGAGATTGAAAGCAGAAATTAAAGAAATACTGGCAGAAAAGGGAATTACATAGACCATGAGTTATAAAACACTCTTCTTCTTGCTTTCCCTTCTTTTGGACTTGATGTGCCTTGTTTCTGGAACCTTTAGTAACAACTCCAATGATGCCTACCCTCTCAGCCACGGTCTATGACCTAAGCAGAAGGTTCAGTTACATATCAGCAGATGTTTAGCCCTTTGGATTGAAGTGCTTAGAAAATGGGAATGAAGCAGAAGAAATCATATGTTCGCAAGTATCATTCTCCTTACCGATGTTGCCGTCCCGCTTGTACTCCTCGACGACGGCCTGCATATCGACGAAGGCCTTGTTAAACTCCTGGAAGATGTGATTCTTCGATACGAAATTCCTGTACTGCTCCAGCAGCTGGGCGACCCTATCGGCGCGTCCGTACTTCGCAGTCCACAGTTTCAGTTTGGTCTCGGTCAGTTGCAAAAATGCAATAAGGCAACACTGGAAAAGAGTATTAATACGTCGATTAAACTCTGGAGAATGTTGGCAAGCATTCCACTCCTAGTCTAGTACGGTCTACGTGTGGTTAGATTGAAGCTAGATTGCGCACAGTGCGTAAAGTGTAAAATATTATAACTACTAACTGACTAGGTCGACTACGTTTTAGCAAAATAGAAGAAATTGGCAGATGTGACGCATGAGACGTAGTAACTGGATTGACTAGCTAAATAACCTAGAGATTTGACCAGTTGAACATCATTCATTAACTAATCATTGATTACTAACCAGTTACACCAACTAAACAGGGCAGTCATTGACTATTTTACTAACACATCGCAATGAATAACTGACTAGATTGACTAACTACTATTAATTAAAAGTTACTGAATGTAGTAAGGAATGTGAGGTAATAGCTAGACTGACGAGCTAAATTATTTAATGGTTGACTAGTTTAACTTCAGCTACTGACTGAACAGCTTTAATTGACCAATTAATTACTAACTAACTAACGTACGGAGTAAAAGCTAAACTGCGACTAATCACACATGTGAACAACCTAAAAACTACATAATTAACACATTGCATTGACTAAGAACCCAGCTAATTAGCGTTCACTAAATAATATAATGATTGTGAGGCAATAACTAGATTAATTAGCTAAATACCCTGAATACTTGAACAGTTTAACCTTGCTTATTAACAGTTTAACCTTGCTTATTACTAATCAGTTTAAGTAATGACTAACTATCAATACAACTAATTAACACGTCAATCAGTGACCATTTCACCAACCCATCGCAATGACTAATTGACAAGGCTCAGCTATCATTAAAATAGAAGCTACTGATGGATGTGAGGAACGTGACGCAGTAACTATATTGACATTTGAGGGGTTAACTCGATTAACCCCACTTAGTAATTAACTAGCTGTTTTTAATTAGGTAATTAGTAATTAACTAACGCTGTAAGCTAAATTGCGACTAATCGGGCATGTCATCAACTTAAAATCCATTTTATTAACTCATCACATTAACTAACAGGCTAGCTGATTAGTAGAAGGAACTGACATATGTGATGATTGAGACGCAATCACTAGATTGACTAACTAAACAACCTAGAGAATTGAAAGGTATAACTTTGCTCATTACTAATCAGTTTAATTACTAACTAACTAACGATACAACCAATTAACACGGCAGTCACTGATAATCTCACTAACTAATGACTAACAGACTAGACCGACTAGCTACTATTAAAGTAGAAGCTATTGAAAATTGTGAGGAATGACTGCTAGATTGACGAGCTAAACTATCTAGTGATTGACTAGTTTAGCTTCAGTCATTCATTGACTAGCTTTTAGTCTTAGACTAGAGTGATCAGCTAAATAACCAAAGAGGTTTCAACAATTTAACTTCGCTTAGTACTAATCATTCTAATTACTTAGGCATTAGGATACCAAATTAGGCATTGGCGTGTCAAGTTCAAAGCTTCTAGCTATCCACACAAAATTTTGAACGGTACCATTTTTCAGTAGCTAGAGAATAATGGGATGCTTTACGCCTTACAGGACCCTATAGGGTCATGACCTCATGATAGTCATTTGCCTCGGAAACATCGATCTTACCTTATGTTCGAGGAACTTCAGTCTGACGCGTCGCTGGACGGCTCTGAGCCCGATCGCGTCCAGCCTGTCGGCCATGTTCCTTAATTGTTCAGAAGGCACTTCCCTCGGGGCCTGGCGCGCCTGCGCGAACCTCTGCTGCACCTGCGGCAGCTCGGCGAAGAACGCCTTGTGCTCCTCCAGTTTCCTGCTGATGATCGCTGCCGTTTCCTCGTTCATCGCCGTCGGCACCTCGTCGCAGTACACCAGGTTCTCGGCCTTGGCGAGCCACTCGCCGATCGCTCTCAGATCACCAGGGAGCAGCGAGTCCAGGTACCACAGCCAGTGCAGCAGCTGGCGCGCGAGCTTGTCCCACAGCTTGGTCAGCTCGTCCCAGCTCCCGCGGGCTATGGAGATCGAGCCCTGCGACTCCATCAGTCGCCGTAGTTTTGAGTACGTCGCCTCCTTCTCGTCCACCTCGGATTTGAACTCCAGGTATTCCGAGTAATCCGGCGGGAAAGAGTCGGTCTGCTCCAGGTGGTCGAGGTGCTGCGTCTTGGATATCAACCAGGCGAGCAGTTGGTCGTACTGCATTTGGATCGCGGCGATCGCGTCCGGCCCGGTGCTCTTTGGCTCCGGGTACTTGTGCAGGAACTGCGCCACGTAGGTCATGATCGACTTCTCGTCCGGCTTCGGCACGTCGACGTCCTCCGGATCCAGCAGCCTGGAGATGCCGAGCTCGGTCTCGGCGACGTCGAAGGCGGTCTCGAGTCTGGTGCGGTTCGTCGCTTTCTTCATCTCGGCGATGTTGACCAGGTTCTTCTTGATGGCGTCGATGATGGCGAGGAAGGCGACGCCGTCCCTCCAGCTCGAGCCGAAGTCCTTCACCTCGACGCCGGTCTCTGGGGGTAGGGCGTTCGACACCCAATTGAGGAGCGTCCTCCTCGCGCCCTGCTTCCATCTGTCTTTGGAGGATGCGGTGCCGGCGCTGTCTAGGCTGCTCTGGCTGCCCCACTGGGTCAGGTACTCCAGCTGTCGACGGTTCTCTTCGATCTACGTTAAGAGACCAAATGAGTGTCACGTGCCCAATTTGAAAGGGTTAGGAAGTATCATGCCAAGCGAGCTTAAGGTGTGTTAGTATCCAGCGAAAATCAGAAAGTGAGAAGCTTAATAAACCTCGTTTCGGTATCTCCGGTCTTTACTTACCATGCGGAATACCTCCGCATCCTTATTACGAAGCTTTATAAAAAAGAAAGATATAGTAGTGCGCATAGCATACAAACCCAACGAAATAAACTTGTAATTCTGTAGAAAGTCAAATAAAGGAAAAAAATCAGCTCTACTGCTAAAACGTCGAAAGCAATAGCAATAACATAGTTTACGTAGGATGTGAAGCTACGAGAATTGGAGGTACTTCAAGTTGAAACTTAGAAATTTAATGTAACCTCATGCATTTCGACTTTAATTGAAGAAACATCAAGGGTTGAAAATCGAAACGATGTGAACTAAAGTATTTCTTAAATTTCAAGGCTAAAACTCCTCAAATTGTGGAATTATCACTAATATTCCTAATGCTAAGAGCTGAAGGCGATGGGAGTTCTAACTAAAATAGCTCAAGATTGAAACTTCCAAAACAACATTGATTTGCCAGAATTGGAGGTGCTTAGAATTAACACTCCACGAACTTTATGGATACAATATTGACTATTTCCGTGCACATGAAACAATCAATTGAAATTATAAATATTATTTTCTCCTTCAGTCTTTTTGCTTGATCTAAAAGGCTAAGTTGATCGGAACTCTTTTTGTGGAGTTCAGATTTCCAATTTTCTCCCTCGATGGCGTTGGTTCCTTTAAAACCAAAGGAGCTTTGGAATACCTCGTGTTCCCTTTGGTGACCCCTTTAGGTAGATTCCAGTTACCCAATGGCTCATTATTAATGACTGCTAGTTTGTTATTATACTTTCAGAAGGCTTTCTTGACTTTGCTGATGATTCCACCCATCTTCTTTTTGACACTATGAGTCAACATGGTGCCTTGAACTACCTCCTTCTACATTTCACTAAGTGTTACACTAATTATCTTCTCTCCCCTATTTTTCTTCCGTCTTCCGTAGTTCTTCTGCTGGCGAGGTTCTTGTACGTTTGAATAAGACAACGCCCAGATGCCCAATGAGTAGTTGCTTGGAAGCCTGATCGATAAACTCGCGACTTCTTCGACTCCCCTTCTATACCAGAGATTTCTGGTGTTATCTTCTAACGTAGAAGACTTAACATTCTTGCTCTGATGACTCTCTTGATCCTATGATGATGCTGATTACAACCAGATAATCGTTGTCTTCTTTTCCGTGGTTTTCTTATGGGATTTTGGGTATTTGTGGAGGAAATGTTTCTCTTGCTACAATCAAGCAAGGCAACACTCTGCACCTGGATTGCTTCAGGCTACTGACCCATTAGAGAATGGGACCCATTTTTCCATGTCGATCCTTCAAATGTCAAGTTTGCCTCGATGTTGCTTTGAAGGGGTGCCAGGTTATTGGTTTCCTGAATTCCTGGATCCCAATGGATTCGGGCCTACGTCCTGTAGGCTTGGTGAAGTATCCCGGAGAATCGCTGCGTAAGGAATTATCTCGTGTTTGGTAATCAGAAATTGTTATAGACTTCTGCTGGTCATTGGTTCTTTGATTGGCTCTTGATTAGGTTAGGTTAGGCTAAGTTAGGTTAGGTTAGGTTGGGTTGGGTTGGATTGGGTTAAGTTAGGTTACGTTACGTGGGGTTAGGTTAGGTTATGTTGTTATGTTACGTTGGGTTAGGTGTCCAAGGAGGTTAGATTTGGTGTGGTTAGGTCAGGTGGGGTCAGGCTAGGTTAGGTGTCCAGGGAGTGAACTTGGTGAAGTGTCCTGGGTAAAGAGGTTGCTAGAAAGACCAAATGTACGAAGGAATTAGGCTGTAGCAGCTGATTGGCTTCTTCGTTCAAAGCATTAAATGTATGAAGCCAAGTGGTTACTTCATATTTAGGCGATGAGAAGATCAGCACCTTTGATGGTAATGATTAATAGACATGAATCTTGAGATCAAGAAGAACCGTACTACTAAGACCTCACACTTCCAATTTGAAATCGTTTACTGTAATTTATACAAAGATTTCGTTGAGTACTGGAAGAAATTACAATTGCCCTTAAGCTGTCCTAGATTTTGGTATTACTGATCCCCTGTAGACATGAAACTTGTACCCATGTAACCACCATGTTTAAACAAAATGTGATTAACCTGTAAATGTGCTGTGTATTTCATACCGGCTAAAGGCGTTTAATCCATGTAGCATATTTGCTTGTAAACAATAACTTAATAAATTGTATTGTTATTGCAAAGGATTGAAATTCCCCTATAAAAATTTAATATCTATTAAAATTGAATCTCCATCTCGGCATTAGGAATATTGGTTAAAATTTCAAAGCAGCGAATATTGGGAGTTTAAGCTGGATTTCAATAATTGAACATTAGAGTCCAGTTAGCATCTACCTAATCATAGAGGGAACTCTAATATGGCGACAACATTAGTTGAAGTTTTAAAGGGTTAAAAGCCTCGACAATCTTTAGGAGTAGACCTGTTACCTGGAAGTACAAAATGATGGTCCAAATGAGTCCCAAGACAACCGGCGGTCTGCCGTCGACTAAATCGCTCGCGTTGATGTTGACCAACTTGATTCTCTTGGACGTCAAAAATTGCAAGGCCGTGTTTGCGTTGCTCAGGAAATGCGGCCTCCGGAGGACCCTGCCCCTCTCCACGGGCTACGGAAAACAAACGTAAACATTCAATACATATCGAATTGCCCGATGTAAATAGATCCTCACATTCGATGTTTGTGCAATGGGAAAAAACAAACGTTCTCGCGAGGGTATTTTTATCGCCTTCGTTTGTGTATATTTGGAAACGGCGTTGTTGTACTTCGTCCTTGTTTGTTCGACGACGATTTGGATAATTTTGACTTCAAAATAGAATAAGTCTGGTATGCAATTGGTCCAATAACGGTACTTCACCTCTTGCAAGAATCACAGAGGCATATTGTGTATCATAGGAAAAAGAACCCCCCCCCCCCTCTCTCTCGTAATCGTAATCGCAATCGTAGTCGCAGTCGTAATCGTAATCGTAATCGAAATCGGAATAGGAATCGTAATCGTAATATAAATCGTAATCGTGATCGAAATTCGTAATCATAATCGTAATCTGAATTCGTAATCGTAGTCCTAGTCGTAGTCGTAGTCGTAGTCGCAGTCGTAGTCATAATCGTAACCATAATCGTAATCGTAGTCCTAGCCGTAGTCGTAGTCGTAGTCATAATCGTAATCCTCTCCTCTTTTGGTTCCTTGTGGAGTGGAGGAGGGGGGAGTGAGATGGACAGCTGTATGGCATATCAGAGGCGGCGCGCTTTAGTATAAGGAAAAATGTGCCATACTCGATCATACTAGGGATTATGTCGAGGTAATGTTCGGGTAATAGGGGAATCGTAATAGGGAAATTTAATGGGAATTAAGGGAAAGGGAAAGTCAATGGTTTCTTCTGGGAAATGGGGTGGGGCCGAGACGGAACGACAGAGGAGGGAGAAGGAAGGAGTCATACTAGTCGTACTCTGCAATAAATTCTACATCCACTCATCTGAGGCTAGGATGAGTCATAGCCTAACCTCTTGTCATCATCACCACCACCACAGCAAAGAAACCCCGTCGATGAGAGGATATAGGCAGCTTGCATCGCCTCTGTTGCTACTTTTTTCCCTATTTTCCACCATATACATCCTTGTGGCTTTCAACAGAACACATCCAAAGTTGTAAGGTAAAATGTACCAATCCCATGGAGCTGCTCAAGACACGCAGTCGCTTGCAACTAAAGCTAAGTACAGTTTGTTAAGTTCCTTACCAGTTTCTCTCCGGACAACACTTCCAGCAGCGCCAGCAGCTTGGTACCATCTTTCAGGTCTTCGATCAAATCCTCTATCCTCAGCGGTGGAACTCGCTGGAAAAAAGAAACCGGTACAAATCATTTCCGAAAACGGTTGAAACGGTTAAATTCATCGTTAATTTAACGATAATTAAAGTCGACGCGTCGACTTCGTCCCGTTAATTCCTCAAGCCTTCAAAATTTTGATCGCTCCGTCTAATTTACGGCAGCAATCGCGATTAATGAATGAAACGTTTCGATTGGATCCGGCGGCGAGTGGTACGGGCATCTCTCGTGTGGGTGCGGGTCGTTTCGAAATGTCAAAAGTCGGGAGGAGATCCTCTCCTCCCACCCGCTCCGGAAAAATCCCCCTCGGGGGGTTCGTGACTTCCCCGGGGAGTCGGTAACTCATACTTCTGCTAAACGATTTTTATCGTCGTATTTCGAAGTTCGCGTGCCTGATGCATACGCCGCCTAATTCGGCACAGATTCGATATTGTTTACCTACCACTACTACTACTACTACTACTACTACTACTATGTCCTATCTATGTGGATTATACTAAAAATATCTCGACCGAAATATTGAGGGATTATTTGGCGATATGAGGTGAACTCTTATTTTTAAATTACCAACATTCAATAGACTATTTTGCAATTTTTAATAATTCTGAAGTTGTGGACACTTTCGGTTACACTCTGTATATTCAGCAAGATCTTACTAACTTTGCGACAAAGGATTGAATAAACCTTTCACACCTTTTAAGTAAGCTCATAGAAAGCGACTATACTAAGGTTCATGAAAGAAAGCAATGGATTCTAGTAAACTAGTTAACGTGTCAATCAGTGACCATTTCACCAACTCAGCATTGACTAACGGACTAGGCTCAGCTATCATTAAAGTAGAAGCTACTAATGGATGTGAGGAACTTGACTCAATAACTATATTGACGAGCTAACTATTGGACAGGTTGACTAGATTAGCCTTACTTAGTAACTTACTACTTGGTACTAATTAGTTAATTACTGACTAACTAACGCTGTAAGCTAAATGGTGACTAATCGGGCATGTCGTCAACTTAAAAACCATTTCACTAACCAATTACGCTAACTAACAGACTGACTGATTAGCATTTACTTAAGATGAAAGAAATAGAAGGTACCGACATATGTGATGATTGAGACGCAATAACTAGACTGACCAGCTAAACAACCTAGAGGGCAGTCACTGACCATTTCACTAACTAATGACTAACAGGCTAGACTGACTAGCTACTATGCACTAGGTTCAGCTATCATGAAAGTAGAAGCTACTAATGGATGTGAGGAACGTGACGCTATAACTATATTGACGAGCTAACTATTTGAGAGGCTGAATAGATTAGCCTTACTTAGTAACTAACTACATGTTAGTAATTCGTTAATTACTGACTAACTATCGTCATAAGCTAAATTGTGACTAATCGGGCATGTCGTCAACTTAAAAACCATTTCGTTAACCCATTACATTAACAGGCTGGCTGATTAGCATTTACGTAAGAAGAAAAAATAGAAGATCCAGACATATGTGATGATTGAGACGCAATAACTAGATTAACTAGCTATACAACCTAGAGAATTAAACGGTATAACATCGCTTATTACTAATCGGTTTAATTACTGACTCACTAACGATACAACCAATTAACAGGACAGTCATTGACAATTTCACTAATTAATGACTAGCAGACTAGACTGACCAGCTACTGTTAAAGTACAAGTTATTGAAGGTCGTGAGGAATGTTTGCTATAGTATCTAGTGATAGTAAACTATCTAGTGATTGACTAGTTTAGCTTCAGTTATTAATTGACTAGCGTTTAATGACCAGTTAATTACTAACTAAATTTACAAGCTAAATTGCGACTGTTTACATGTTTCATCAATTGAAAAACTATTTAATTGACACATCACACTGACTAAGAGCCTGGCTAATTAGCATTCACTACAGTAATGTGGTGATTGTGACGCAATAACTAAATTGACTATCTAAACAACCAAGAAATTTGAACGGTTAAACCTCGTATAATACTGATTAGTTTAATTACTGACTAATTAACGATTCAACTTATTAAACACGGCCATCAATGACTATTTCACTAACTCATCGCAATGACTAATATCCTAGACTGACTAGCTACTAATAAAGTAGAAGATATTGAAGGTTGTGGGGAATGACTGCTAGATTGACGAGCTAAACTATCTAGGGATTGACTAGTTTAGCTTCAGTTAGTAATTGACTAGCGTTTAATGACCAGTCAATTACTAACTAACTTTACAAGCTAAATTGCAACTGATTACACGTATTGTCAAATGAAAAACTATTTCATTGACACATCACACTGACTAAGAGCCTGACTAATTAGCATTCATTAAATAATGTAATGATTGTGATGCAGTAATTAGATTAACTAGCTAAATATACTTATTAACTGTGCGGTAAAGGGTTAAATAAACCTATCACACTTTTTTGGTTAGCCTATAGAAAGCGACTATACTAAGATTCATGCAAGAAAGCAAGGGGTTCCCAAGGATACCGCCGCCTTTCTACGCACCGCCGCCTCTCTTAGCACCGCCGCCTGTATCTACATCATGGTGAACCAAGATTTAAGCCTTGTTTGACACAAAAAAAATACTTCACTGTAAAAAAGAGGAAAAGGCCGTTTCAACAGGTGTTTTCACTATTCTTAGAGTCGGATTTTCCTGGTGTATTATACACAAAATAACCTAATGTTCGCCATCTGTATTAAGTAAACAAAGTCGGTATAGTTCTCGAAAATTTGGTGACGTCGCCTACGCGCAATAGTGCTACGCTATTTTATACTCCATGGCTAAAATCAGTTAAAATTGACACATATGCTTTATACTTCGGCGGCTATTTGGTACAGCCTGTAAGCGATACTTTGTACAGGCGAACGAAGTCGACGTGGCGAATTTAACTGAAATCTCCAAAAAAAACACCTTACCTTGGATAGATAAGAGTTGATCCAGTTAACGAACGTCTTCTTCTGCACCCGCTCCTGTTCATCTGCAACAACATTAAAAAAGAAATTAAAAGAATGCCTCCGAGCCACTAACGTTACAAGTATACCGTGGGTGCGGTCAAGACAGGCGAATAAAAAGATTGGCCTATTTATAAACCTTTCTAGGCGATTAGAAACGCGAGATTTCGATCGTGGGCAGCGAGGATCGAAACTTCGCTGACTAACGCCGGTTTTATTGCCTAAGAAGGATTATTCATTGTGTAAGAGTTAATGTTTTTTAAATTGAATTGGTTTAAATTGTCCACATAGAGTCTTTTCGGCCATGAAAGGGACATGCGAGGAAAACGAGGAAATGGTTCGCCTGTGTCTCGCTCCCGACATACTGATCTACGTGAACACATGTTATTGTAACGCACTTGGTTCCTATAAAGGCTACAACACTAAACGAGCAGTTGGAAGAAACAACCAATTGGTGAGATTATCACTAAATTATTCATCTTCCTACAGTTGACTAACTAACTAACTATTTAATCAAAACTAAGTAATAATCGTAGTTTTCTCTATATTCAAATATGTGCCGCCTTTTATCCCAAAGCAGAGTATCTCGCGCGCTATTCCCTTAGTACCATTGCACGTCCTTGAGGTAATTGCCACTAGTAGGTACAGCGACTCCTCGCGGGCTATTCCCTTACTACCATCGCACGCACGGTACTAGCGTATAGTGTTTTCCTGGCAGCTCCTACGTGGTTGCAAGTAAGGTGCACTAGATGGCGCAGCCGAACCTTTCTCATCCATACATTCAATTTTGACAATTTTGACAGGTGTCCTCGCGCCATGATCGAGATAAGAGTATCGTTCCTGCTCTCCTTCGCCGCGCCCATGCCCAAAACGGCGTCCGGCTTCGTTGGGCGCGCCAAGATCGCGTACCTCATCGCCCCGGAGCGCGCCTTGACTGAGGTCGAGGTACTCTGCTGGGACGTCGTCGCCAGGCTGACCAACGCATCCACGGTGATCCACGTGAAGACCGTCCACAGGGACGGCCTCGTCTGGGTGCCCGTCTTCGTCGTGCACCTCCTGCACTTCATGTCGCTCGAGGAGGCGCAGCTGTACAAGGACCACGTGATCGCGTTCGAGGTGACGGCCTCGGCGTCAGCGGCGAACGTGCCGAGCATCGATGCCTCGCGCCTCGCGCCCGGAGACGTCTTCTTCGAGTTCGACGACGAGGAGGACCTCTCCGAGAGGTGCGTGTACAGGAAGGAGCCGCTCATGAGGTTCGTGAGGAACTTGCTGCTGCAGTGCATGTTCGTGCCGGAGGGGAATGAGGTTAGTATGAGAGGGAATTGTGGATTAGGGAGAAAGAGCGAGCGACAAGCATAAAAGGCTGGGCAGTAACGGTGACAGTTTTACTTACTCCTATTAAGGAGAAGCGTGGATGAAACAGTCCTGTGGTTTTGGGTCTATAGTTGTTTTATATACTGCAAATTAATTGAAATTAGGGAGAAGCATGGATGAAACAGTCCTGTGCTTTTGGGTAATCTATCTGTAATTGTTGTATATACTGCAAATTAATTGAAATTAAGGAGAAGCGTGGATGAAACAATCCTGTGCTTCTGGGTAATCTACCTGTAGTTGTTGTATGTGTTGCACATTAATTGAAGTTAATTGTTTATATACTAGGAGCAAAACGTACCAGGTATTTGATTATTTAAAGTTCTAATCACAAAATGAATACACCGTGGATAATTACTGGTACAAGTTGCGCAAATGTAAGGTTAATATTGCAACCCTCATGACCGCAGCTCCTATACCGGCGCAAGCGTATTTCCCCAATATCTTTTCCTGCCACGCCGCTACTTCCCGGGAAAGACCCCCAGCACTCCATTTTCCCTATACTCTTTCCACCTCTGTGCGTCAGATGCTTACGTGGCTGCGGAGCCCGACCGACTACGAGCGCTACTACGACATCGTGGAAGCGGAGTGCACCGGCGCGCGCTACAGGTACCGCAGGTGCGAAGTCGCGACGCCCCCGCCGAGGAAGAGCGCGGCGAGGCAGGCGAGGAAGTCGGTCGCGCAGGCCCCCGTAGAAGGCGTCACCTTCCTCGTGCCGGCGGAGACGCTATACACCGACCAGTGTATCAGCACGTACCGCCACGCGTCACCAGAAGGCGCCATGAGGAGGGCGTTCGTGTCGCTCTCGACGGACTCGGTGCTGTCGCGCGACCAGAAGTTCAAGCTGAACCCGTTCGTCGTCAAGATCACCACGTTGAAGTATCTGCCGGTGGAGACGCTCGCCAGGTTGAACGTCGACTCCATATACGTCACGTACAGCATACCGTACGTGGGGGAATTCCGGACCTGCAACAGGCCGGTGGAGGAGCGGGTGGACTTCGACGACGCTCGCGTGCACTTCACCACGGACGCCGCGGCGCTCATGAAGATTACCGAGTACGTGAAGATGCAGAGGTTCGTGGCGAACATCTACGGCAAGAGGCGATTGGTCGAAAAGGAACTCGAGTGGGGGTTGTTCGGTACCGAAGCGGACGACCCGGACATCAGCAGGATAAAGATCCTGGAGGAGCAGGTCGAGGCGGACGTCGACGAGGGCAAGACCGATATCCTGCTGGCAATCGCCAGTTACGACTTGAGCCCGTTGATGGCTAACGTGTGGAACTTCAGGGAACACAGCCAGTGCCATGTGCCCTCGGTGCTGTTCCCGAGCGTTCACGCGCCGATCGACAACGTAAATCACCAGAGTGTCAACGCCATTAACCTCACGCCGCCGGAGCCACCGATTTACCTCACCGAAGCGGAGCTGCTGCGGTTAGGTATGATGGAGTTTGTAAGTTATGAGATAACTTATGTAAAAGTGTTACGATATGTCTACTGTAGACGACTTCATTTACTGTCATGAAGTGTGCGTTTCACATGGAGTAACTGGTACCAAAATTGTGTGGCAATTGCCTCTCAATTAAGGAATAGTCTTTTGATATTTCCTTCTCAATAGTGTTGTAGCATTTGCGGTCTCAGTGGTGTGCCCTAGTGAGATGACGTCACACATCTGCAAGGGTACGCTAGAGCCTATCACGACTCGATTATTGCAAAGCATTCCTATGGAATCTCTCATTTTGTATGGCACCGATAGTCAAGACATAAGACTCCTATTCCAACTTTTGAACAAAACGCTTTAGTCCAGTGAAATTAAGAAAAGGGCCCTGTTTAGGCCTGTGGAATATTCAGATTAGGAAGAGATTCTACCACTATCTGCGTGGGATTCGGTCGTGTTTTTTTATTTATTAATAATTAAGTGCAAAAAATCCTAATTTTCGCTATTATCACCTAGCGTTTTATAATCCACATCAGTTTATATCCAATTATAGGTTCCATGTGTTCTTCATTTAAAACACGAAACAGGCATCCCAGAGATATTTTTTGCAATGACACAAGACAGAAAATAATTAACATACAGCAAATCTACAGATATCATAAAGAAGAAGGAGAGCTATACTATCAATTTTAATCAAAAAAAAAAAGGTAAAAAAAATCGTTTTTTCTGTGGCAAAATCATTTTACATAAATATAAAACTGGTTCTGGTTCCAGAGTATAACTCTGGTTCCATTGATATGATTCCAGTAAAATTTGTACACCAGTTAGACACTAAATCAATGAATAATTCTGGAAAGTTTCAACTAGGAGCGATTAAGGGTTGAAACGTAATCGCGATGAGGGGTTTTCGGCAAGACACGGTCGCATTCTAATGCCTGAATTGTGGTCAACACGACGAAAAATACGGGGAAAAACCGCTTGCTCGAATAAGATAGAGGGGGTGAGGAAGGAGAAAGTCGTCGAGTCAATTCCAAATGTGAGAAATGAAAAGGTGGATTCGGGCCTGGATAGAGAGACAGTCGACTTAAGGCAAACGATTAGAGGGGAAGTTCGACAAAAATTTGGAAGGGGAGTCCGCTAAGGGGTGTAAAAGTAGAAAGGTAAAATGTGGAGGAGGATCGGTGAGTTGAGTCCCGGACAGCTTTCTCGATCGAGCATCTCCTCCTGGCGATGAACCGCGTCGCCTAACGAAAATGCAAACACCCTGTGTGATTCGCGACTTTGTGAAGTTTTCTTGAGGCCTTAAGGAACATTTTTAATTATCTTGTAGACAAGTATGAACAATGCTTAAACGTTAACTGTTTAATCATGCTGTAACTTCAGTATTGGATTTGATATTGGCATAAAGAGTAGTAAAATCTTCCTATATGTCTATATTACTTAAAACGCTTTACAGGTACTTGGATAGTCCAGAGTCCTATTAAATTTTTATTTCCCTTGCCTATTTCTCCTCTTTTCACTCGATTATCGGCACATGTTTAGTATAAGTTACTGGATTAAGTATGGTGACTCCCATTTGATCCACCATCTGGGTTAAATTACGTTTTTAACTCGTCTTTCCTTTGATTTGAGGTGCTTTGCTACCATGGGAAGGCCATGGGTTTCAAATTTAAAACAAATTCGGTCGTGGGTACTACCACTCAAAAGGTACAGAAAAATAAATATTTTAGGGATATGATAGGGCGTACCTTCTTTTTCTTTCAAGATTTTAAAACGTAATTGGACGGTATTGAAAAATAAGAATGTTCGAGATAGGGAATGTCTCATTTATCTCTCATATTTACAGAGTTACAACACATTAAAGGTCATGAGGGATCGTTCAATACCTTCTATCTCCTAAACCCCTGGATTAATTTTTTTTTAAATTCTATAAACTACTTTAATAAACTAGTCAAAAACCAGTTTTACGTTTTTTGAAAATCTTGATTAGTTTAGGTGTTAGTTTAAATTATTTTATCGATTATTAATTTATGGGTAGGGTCGTTTTATCAATTTCCTGATGAAGTAAGTTCACGCCCGCACTGTTCGTAATTTTTTCCTCGCCAGACACGTCCCTGGAGGTAGTGGCGTTCTTCCTGGCGCCGCAAGGGGCGACGGTGATCCTCGAGCACCTCCCGAGCACCTTCAAGCGGATGCTCTTCATCACCGACAAGGCCGATTGGGCCGAAAACCTGCTGACCGACATCGTCAGCCACAACACGGGGCTGCTGAGGAGCCCCGACGTCGACCTCGACTCCGACGTCCTCACCGGCTTCGTCATCGACAACTTCGACGAGTTCATCGTCTTCGTTGAGGGCCCCTCGAACGGCTACGTCCTCCAGCTGCTGCGGCTCGTCGAGACCGATCGCGTCGGCCGCTTCTTCTTCACGACCGACATGGACTTCGAGCGCAGGTACTACGCGGAGTTCCTAAGGAAGGGCGTGTACTTCGTCACTCTCGTCATGCCGCTCGGCAAGATACTCTCCATGCCGAGGCTGTACGTGCGCGGAAACGTGCCGCGCCCGTGCATGCAGGCCCTCAAGAAGATCCACCTCATCGCGAACTCGTCGACGTTCAAGAAGATCCAGCAGATGAACCTCCTCCCGTCGACGAGGGAGCTCATGAGCGTCAACCTCGAGTGGGGCGTGCCGCTCATGTGGAAGCAGAAAGAGTTGAAAAACATGAGGTCGATGATGTGGAACATGTTTTAGAACTCATTGTAGACCTTCGCATTGAATTACAACCACTTTCGAGGTTAAGCGTGTGTTTTGTGTATCCTATGTAACCTCAGTGGCGTTTCGTGGTGTCGAGATCACCACCACTTCGCTGGAAGTTTTGGAGCACTTTTCTCGAAACTTCTCATCTAGTTCCCATGGACTCTTGAGGTTTATCTCCTGATTGCTTGATATTGTCACTATGGTACTCAATTGACAAAATGTCTACCTGTGTTACCAGTGAAAAAAATCACTAACAAGCACAAAATCTCTCAAGGATCGAAATCGTCATTTATTAAGGATTGCCCCCGTCTAATTTCCATGGGCTTCTGAGATTTATCTCCCGATTGCTTGTTATTATCACTATGATGCTCAATTGAAAGAAAGTCTCCCTCTGTTACCAGTGACAAAAATCACTAACAAGCGCAAAATTTCTCAAGGATGGAAATCGTCATTTGTTAAGGATTGCCCCCATCCAGTTCCCATGGACTCCTAAGGTTTATCTCCTGATTGCTTGTCATTATCACTATAATACTCAATTGAAAGAATGTTTTCCTGTGTTACCAGTGACAAAAATCACTAACAAGAACAAAATCCCTCAAGGATCGAAATCATCATTTGTTAAGCATTACCCCTTCCTATCGTGATACGGCCCCACTAATAACCGGCGTTTCGTTGCACGGGCGAAGTCTAATATCTTCCTAAGGTTTTTAACCTATTTTTCGGGTCACGAAATCATCGTAATCGATATACGTGTGGTGTACGTGGATTATGTTCCTTTTAAAATCCTCTCGCGTGTCACCGAGCCACAAATCCGTATCGCGTCTCGATTGTAAAGTTTCGTAAATGTACGTGGTTAAGGAGTCGAAATTCAATACGGCGACTTTTGTTTGTTGTAGGGGAAACGGCGCAAAATCTTTAAAAAAGCGACTTATTACTCGAGAAGACACAGGCTACTGTGATGATCTGGTAAACCAGCGTAATACACGGGGAAGAGAGTAAAAATTGCAATTTCCGACACAAAATTATAATATATCGCTGTTCTATGTATGCGAACATATCTACATTTACAAGTGAGGAGATGATAAGTCGCTTATGTTTCGCTGTGCCACGTTTATTGTATTTAACTACACTATCGGCACGGTATGGCAAACAAACAAGCAAAATTAATCGATAAATGCTTATGACGGAAATGATACGCATCCGTTTTCAGATCTTAATAATACCCATCTTTTATCTTCTATCCATGCCTTATAGATTCTTGCCCTGTTTTTCATAAACGCATTTTAAGTAGAGTATTTTGCTTAGAGCGTACCTTATGCTTAAATTTTACTGAGTGAAACACTGTATTGATTTGCGTCATGCTTTGTTAATTCTAACGTAACTGTGAAACACTCATAAACATATTTTAAGTTAAATCTGTTTTAAATTCAAAAAGTGTTTATAAATAACACAGTTGAACTTTTAGAATTAAATTTTAAATCCTCATAAACCTTCTAGATTACATTTTAAACCCATCCAGGTTTTCCAAACTCCTAAAGTAGCTCCTACAGTTTTCCTTCCGCGCAATTCAGCCTTCTTGTGTGGAAATATTAGTAAAGAACTTTTAAAATCTAACTGAGCGAATTTAGAAAAAGTTAAGTTTTCTTCTATGGCCCTCAGATGGCAAATTTAAAAGGCTTCAACGCCCTGTATAATAATCGTAGAAATCGAAAACGAATCTATGTTTTAATGAACATTTTCTCTGAAAATAATGTACAGAAATATTGACAATCAATCATGAAACACCTCGTATAGCGCCTGTAATTGATTAAGTTTGTATTTTTAACTCTTGAGGAACAAATAATAGCCCTTGAGCTAATCCTATAATAATCATTGACAACCTATTTTACAATTTATTTGTATATATTTCCGTTACAGTAAATTAAGTAACTCAGATACGTGTTGATAAGAATCGACGCTTGCGCAATAACTCAGTTGACATTTTTGGAAATCCCCACTACGGCAGTTTTATAGGCCCTTATATCCTCTATATTCTGGTACAAGAAGAAAAGCGTAGTGAGTTATATTTCCGAAGATACAGCACGTTAAGTAACTCCGTTACATAACTGAATCGACGCACGCGTAATAGATGAGTTATTGACATTTTCTGGAAAACCTTCCTATGGCAGTTTTGTGGGCTCATTTGTCCTTTAGTCCTTGGTAGGAAAAGGAGAAGTGTGAATAGCTATACTCCCCGAGTTACAGCAGGAAACTCCATAAATGTGCCTCAAGTCGACACACGTGCAATAAATGGGTTATTGACATTTATTGGAAATTCTCATTACTATAGTCTTGTAGACCCTTAATTTCTCTATATTCTCCCTTAAGAAGGTAAGTGTAGTAAGTTATATTTGCGCAGTTACAGCACATTTAGTAACTCCGTTACGTGTTGATCTGAATCGGCGCACGCGCAATAGCTCACTTATTGCTATTTATTGGAATTTCTCATTACTGCAGTATTGTAGGTCCTTATGTCCTCTATAGTCTGGCATAAGAAGTGTATGTTATATCTGCGCAATTGCAGCACATTCAGTAACTCCGTTACGTGTTGATCTGAATCGACGCACGCGCAATAGCTCAGTTATTGACATTTCTTGGAAATTTTGATTACTGTAGTATAGTAGCCCCTTATGTCCTCTATAGTCTGGCATAAGAAGAAAAGTGTATTAAGTTAAATCTGCGCAGTTACAGCACATTTAGTAACTCCATTACGTGTTGATCTGAATTGACGCACGCGCAATAACTTAGTTATTGGCATTTTCGGGAAACCCTTCCTATGGCAGTTTTGCAAGCTCAGTTGTCCTTTATTTTTTGGTAAAAGAAAAGAAGTGCAGAAAGTTCTATTGCGAAGCGTCGATATAATTATCAATAAATATAACGACACCTTGTATATTCTGGCAAGTTTCCAGTACTTGAAATCTATCTGAAAAGCCACTTCAATCTCATTATTCTCGTGAGAAACACAATCCATAATAATTATAAACGATAGTCTAATTTCAAGTACTTAAGTAAATGGATATTTAGTTAGCTTAGTTTCAGGCTTAGTTTCAGCTTAATTTTGGCTGAAAATACCATAAAAATCGTTTAAAAGTTGCTTTCAAAAATAATTTACGATATTCCCGCGCGCGCGCGCCCACACACACACGCACGCACGCACGCGCGCACTAACGCACGCACCCGCACGCACGCACACGCACACGCACACGCACACGCACACGCACACGCACACAGACACAGACTTCCTTTCAGCGTTTAATAACCTGACGTCGTGTATTTGTATAAAATAAACATCCTCGACGAAACGACTTGATTATCACGTTAACGCGAATAATATGCTAAAATCGAAATTTCAGACGCCCGACAAAACAGTCTGATGCTCGAGGATTATTCTAGAACATTTCCAATTCTCCACCTGGTCTTCTACACCTCTACCGTCTACACCGTTGAGTGTCGCTGGTAGTATTATGAAGTAAACACCTCGGTAACCGTTAAAGATTTAACGCTCTCGTTAAAATTATCGCCAACAATAGCCCATGACTTTCCAGAACTCGTAAAAACTATGACATCATTTATAGGTGAGATCACTTTTATATTCGCTGCACTTTACCTTCGATCAGAACATAATGGAGTTAAGCGCGCTTATGAAAACGAATCCGTGTCACGTAGCACCTATCAGGTCCAGTTATATTATTTCTTGGTTCATTAAACGTAAGAGCTAAAAAAAAATTAAATCGTCTCGCATGCAACGAGTACCTAACAAGCAGCTAATCAGTTCCGGTTGTACGAGTGCACTACAGTTAATATTTAATTCATGAATTACAGCAGGTGGACGTACTCGAAGTAACAGCAGGTAACGCAATCTTCAAGACTCATTAAGTGAATTAAAACGCATGTAACTCTCTCTTTTTGGTATTATGAATAAAATGATTCGTCCTGACCTCTAAGCACGTATTAAAAATACAAACAACGATAATAAGGTAGTGAGCGATGTTCTATATTTAGCACGCCTCGTAACCCCTTTGGAAAATTAACAACAAGCGAGTAATATAGCTAATTACCATGTAATTACGTGGTATGGCGGTGTTATCTGAGATTCGTTGCTCAAATTCTGGAGGTTAGGTCAACGAGAGATTAAAAACCTAAGGAGTTTCGAATTGTAAAAGGAATTAAAATATAAATTGAAGCATTTACTAAGTAGAACATTTTAGCATTTGTTATGGAAAAAATAACTCCATTAGTTTATATGCTACAAAGTCCTACAAGGACTTTTCAATGCTCATTTTAAGTACTTTAAAAAAGGTTTTCCTGTTATTCCAATTTGAACTTTTTTGATTTTGCATCGATAAATAAGTCCGACCTTCAATAAGTCATAACTCGGTTTGTATTGGGACTACAGCAAAAATCAGGTAACCATTCCCTTTATTTTTTTATAAGCTACATTTTTGTTTCGTATAGTTTTTTGATCAAATGTAAAGTTTTTGAGTTATTCGTGAAAAATCGGTTGAAAACCTGATTTTTTTTAAGACGAATTGAAATTTTCAATCATGAATAAGTCAAAAAGTATTGCTTTTTCGAAGAAACTCTATAGTGCACTTTTTGCTTTGAATGTCTATCTCTATCGATTTATGAGATCATCTTCAATATAAAAATTCTCACTCCCTCAGGTTGGGGTGGTATCCACCCCCAGGATAAAAGATAAATTTTACTTTTTGAGGTATTCCCTACCTTCTGTACAAATTTCAAGCAAATCGGTGCATGTTAATGGAATTCTGAACTAATAACCGTGGGTGACTGAACTATAAACCTTAATAGACCAGGAAATTTAGTTTCAAAATGACCAAATTACGTTATTTTCTAGGGTAAAGCTGATAATTCGTAACTAAGTAGTAGAAGAACACAAATACTTGATTACCGATGACAATTTGGAGACACCCGTCAAAAATGATCTTTTTTTGAATAAAATTTGAAATATGTATGAACTGGCAATATTGTACGTCCTTCATAAGTTTAAAAGTTTTTAAAAAATTCTCAAAGTTGGCATTTAGGGCGATTTTAGTAAATAATGTCTTGAATAACAGTTATAGTCAAGTTACGAGGGTTGAAACAAATCGTTAAAGCCATTTAAGCAAATATGGGTGAAATTAAAAATTCACAGGAGTAAAGTGTCCTTTAGGAAGGCTTTAAGAAAAAAACGTTTCAGATGAAAGTTATAGATACTTAATAGCTAAGTAAACCTGCAAAGTCTGCAATATGTCATGAAGGCCGTTTTTAAGAAAATTTAGAAAAATTGAAAATCTCTTGAATTGAAAGGAAAATTGAAAATTGTTTCAAATGAAAATCGTAGGCAATAAATGTGGTAGTTTGAATATAAAATTTAATAAGAAAAAGCAAAGCCGTTTTGGAAAAAATTGCAAAAAACTGAAAATTCACAAGAGTAAAGTGCCCTTCAGGGTGAAGTTTGAGAAAAATGTTTCTAATAAAAATCGTAGATATTCAATGGGATAGTTCAGATGTCACGTGTAGTAAGGATAAAGAAAGCTGTTTTGAAAAAAATTGAAACAATCTGAAAATTACCAAGAATAAACTGCTCTTCGGGAAGGTTTTAGGAAAAAGTGATTCAAACAAAAGTTATATATTCTTAGTAGGTAAGTAACATTGCAAAGCTTGCAATAAATCACAAAAGCCGCCTTTAAAAAAATTAAGAAAAGTTGAAAATTCCAAAAAAGTACAGAAGTGTTCTTTGAGATGCGTTTAGAGAAAAAGGTTTCAAATAAAAAATGTAGGCAATTAATATAGTAATTCGAATATAAAATTTAATAAGAAAAAGCAAAGCCGTTTCGATAGAACTTGAGAAAATCTGAAAATTTACAAGTGTAAAGTGCTCTTCAGGACGCATTTACAGAAAAATATTTCGAATAAAAATCGTAGATTCAATTAAGTACTTCAGATATGGAGTTTAGTAAGGTTTCGTACAGCCGTTGTGAGGGAAATTGAGAAAAACTGAAAATTCACAAGAGTAAAGGTACCTTTAGGGCGCGTTTAGAGAAAAATGTTTTAAATAAAAGTTAAAAACGTTCAATAACTAAGTCAAGTTGGGAAGCGTGCAATAAATCACGAGAGCCGCCTTTAAGAAAATCGACAAAAACTGAAAATTCTCAAGAGCTCTTCAGTACCGTTTAGGGCGCGTTTAGAGAAATAGTTTTATATATATATATATATATATATATATATATATATATATATATATATATATATATATATATATAACCGTTATAAAATATAGTAAGAATATATAACACCACTTTGGAAAATTTTGGCAAATTCACAAGTGCAAAGGGCGCTTCAAAGAAGTACAGTTAAGATAACCATTATAAATAAAACACTATTTTTCGAGATAACACGGAAATGTCAAGAGTAAAGACGCCATTACCCCTAACCGATTTCAAGCTCAGTTACAAAATTTCCTGAGAAAAACTTGATCACACAGACATTTTTCCAAAAACATGTTTTTCGTACCCAAGAGACCTCAAACGTCCAGAAAAGTCAATATCTCAAATTCGGAAAATTTGAAAACGTGAGTGCCTCATCTGAGAAAGTAGAAAACACGAGCACCATAAAGTGCATGCTGTAAGATCTCAAGACATTAAGAGACACAAGTTTAAAAGGGGTCAAAAGCAAAATCTGGATCACATTTCCAGGCTTACGAGGCTGCATGAACTCTACTACATTCACTTAAGAGTGATAGTGATCCATACTACGTTTGGAATTTTGAAAGGTCACAATGGAACTAAATGGGAATCAAATTGAACTTTCGTTCTGATTACAATAAATGATTTAAAGGATCAGCAGACTATCGATTGCTGTTCTTCAAATTTAATCATCTATCCAGTCATGTCGTCTCTATTCGTTAAATATTGTTTCAACATTAAATACCATCGAGTGTACATGACTTCAGACTTGCAAATATTGATCCCATTGACCAGACAGGCAACGGTCTGTGCCATAAATACATATACATACGTAATTGGTACATCACGTCGTTTATACGAGCCTTCATGTTTGATATTTGAGGTTGTTTACGGTAGGAATTAAGTGGCGAATGTGATTTACAAAAACGTAATAAGGGAAAATAAGAGAGGATTTTCATATTTGGAACAAAGCCACATCGTTACGGAAAATGTAGATAATGACGTTGTGCCAAGAAGTTAATTCTGTCTAGACGACCACAGGACATCTATTGATCGAAATTTTAATGTCACTAAAAATACGGGGTCGAGGGATGAATAAAAACGGCGGTATCTAGTGGCTGAATTTGTTGGAATGCTACCAAAAAACTTTATACACGACCTCCCATGAACTATGCTTTAATCAATAAGCAAGTTTGAATTTCGCGCCAACTGTTTGAACGGAATCGCCACCTACGTTGCTCTACTATTATAACTTAATACATAACCGAACTTTTAAAGGACAAACCAATACCTCGACACTAACTGGGATCAATTAAGGGAAATTATTGGAACAAACCTCACCAACTGTTTCTGTGGAAGTTACAAATGGATTTGTAAATGGGAAGTGGTCCAGTGGGACGCTTTTAATTTGATTCAAAGGAGTTCAATTACCTGAATCTAAGTTAGGAACTCTGTTGGAACAAAGCACTGATCTAACAAGTATCCGCAATCCATTGTATTCAACGTTAAGTGGTGGCAATTTTATGAACGTGGCAGGACCACAACAGGTTTACTTGCTGGAACCAATTAGGGAACTAATCCTGTTGGAGCAAACTTGGTCGGAAGGTTCCAACAGAATTTCTGAAGGAATTAGATAACCATTTGGTGCATCTGCCAGAGAAGTTCTAAACGTATTCGGTCCAAACAGAGGTGGCAATTTAGTCGCGTGACCAATTAGAAAACACTGTTCTTCCAACAAATAACTGCTCCAACTAGTGTTCAGAATCAATTGTCTCCGATAGGGAAGTGGCACATTTCGTCACGTGGTTACACCACAAACATTCCACTGGCTGGAACCGATTAGGGAACCAATCCTGTTGGGACAAATTTGATAAAGCAGCTCCCACAGAAAAACTGAAGGAGTTGGATACAACGGGAAGCGACCATTTGGTTATGGAACAATTCAAACCAATAGAAACAAAGGTTAGTCAGTTTTAAAAATGTGTCATTGGTTTACTCCAATAACGCTGAGCGCCAGTTGGAATATTTCATTGGCTACAACGAATTTGGGATCTCTGTAAGAGTAGGTCTAACAGTTATGCTCCAACAGCCATTTTGAACTGATTACAGCCAAAGCAATTCGATCAAATTGGGAACATTCGTTGAAACAAACCAGTTTCCTTACTTTCTTTAGTTTCGCATCTGGCGGCGTAACCTGGAGGTTTGGATAGCCTGAAGAAAAGATGACTGTAGACCGATGTAAGCTCTACAGTAATTCCATCCAATAGAAACGATGATGAAGTCTCCTGGGTCAAAGGGCTTGCTGAGTGTGCAAACAAAAACAAAGCAGGCAAGCTGGGTTGAAAAGCAGCCAGATGTACTCTCATTGACTCTAGTCCTTCACACTTATATTCTGCTACCTTGACAAGAATGATCCTATCAGGTTTTAAATCAAGGTGCGAGGAGACAACAAACTGCAACCTCGCCAAGCAGCTTCTATTCTACTCAACGAGAAAATAACTAAGAGGTATTTGGCTACAACCAGAAGCAAACTCCGACTAATGGTGGAATCAAATGAGACCAAGCGGTATACTTCTGTGTAGAGCTATGAATATGAAGACGAAGCTCTGCGAATGTGACGTTCCTGGGATGCCCCAAGGAGAAATAGCAAGAGGACCAATAGAACGTATGTGCTGTACCTTTTAAATACCTTCCCTAACTTCCAGATCCAGATCCTGAACTATGTTTAAGTCTCCTGGGTCAAAAGATATGCTGGGCGAACAGGCAACAACAAAGCAGGCAAGCTAGATTGGAAGACAGCCAAATGTACTCTCATGGACTCTGGTCCTTCACACTTGTCTCCTGCTACCTTAACAAGAATGATCCTCTCAGATTTTAAATCAAGGTGGGATGAGACAACAAGCTGCAACTCGCCAAGGAGTTTCTATTCTACCCCAACGAGAAAATAACTAAGAGGTATTTGGCTACGACCAGAAGCAAGCTTCGACTTATTGTGGAATCAAATGAGACCAAGCGGTACACTTCTGTACAGATCTATGAATATGAAGACGAAGCTCTGCGAATGTGACGTTCCTGGGATGCCCAAGGAAAAATACCAAGGAGACCAATAGGACGTAGGTGCAGTATATCCTAAACACCGTCCATAACCCATGATTAAGGTCTCCTGGGAATGTGACGTTTCTGGGACGTCCCAAGGAGAAATAGGAAGAGGACCAATAGAACGTAGGTATTTTACCTTATAAATAACTTCCTTAACTTCCAGATCCAGATCCAGAACGAGATGATTATGTCGTGATCAATGTAACGAATTTCTCATTGGTCTAAACTAATATTGGTTTCTGGTGGAACCAAGGTTAGTTTTGAATTGGTTCCAATTGTTTCATTAACTGTTCGAGCCGATGAAAGTGAAGAAGAAAATTGGGGACTTCCGTTGCAATAAATCGGTTTTCTCGACTGCCATTAGCTTCGGTACCGCAATCGTCATAACCCGCAGGACTTAACCGAAAATGGAAAATGTGCAAGTAGGTACCTTTGACGTGCTGTATGTGCTCGTCGTACTGCGACTTGCTCCTGACATACTCGAGCCTGCCGCCCGCGTGGAAGCTGTGCGACCTGTACTCGCTGTACCATTCCGAGCCGGTGCTGGCGGTCGTCGTCGTCGTCGTCGTCACCTTGCTGCTGGCGCAGCTGCCGCCTTCGTCCCACTCGCCCCTGAGGCTCTCCTCCGAGGGGAACCTGCCGCCTATGCTCGCCGTCGGCGACGTCGGCGACGCCGCCTGGTGGTCGCCGTTCGACTGCGTCGCATAGGCGGAGTCGAGCGGCGCCCCCTCCGAGGAGGGAGTCCGGCTGGGGGCGGCGGCGGCGACGTGGCGGACCGTCTTCTTCAGCGTGACGCGTTCAAACGTCACGGACCTGGAGGAGCCGTCGCGGGTCTCGCTAGTGTAGGTCTCCTGGAACAAGGGAGGAGACACCGGCGACGGTCAACGGGGGAAACGCTACGAGCCGGGAATGGCGGTACGGGCGACGATCGATAAGGTTCCCCCAGGGGTTCATTACAGCACTTGATTCGTTAGACAGTGGGGTTGTTTATATATAATATATTTATTCCAGTACGTGGATATGTTCGACGAAATAATCATGCAATAATATTTTTTGTTGTTAACTCACAAGGGGGTAGTTTATTAATGACCCTTGAGGCCCTTGAATTCGAATTCTTGGAGTACGTGAACTTGATAAGTAAGGATTTGTTTCCTATGGGATCTTTTTACTGAAATTTTATAATATGGTATGTAATCTGTTGATGGGATTTAGAGTAAGTTTGTCAAATCTGACACGTAGTTATTAATAGCCCAGTTTATAGAGCAAAAACAAAGCTGTTTTGGTGGATAAAATTTAACAGCAGACGGATTAAAAAACTTTGTTTAAAATGGATGGTAGATAATAAAACCGCAAAATCTAGACAAATTTGAGCTTTTGTTTTTTTTAACAGTAAAAATTTAAAAAAAAAACAGGTCTTTTTCCGTTTTTCCAATACATTGTAATACGATTTATGGAGATTTAAAAGACCTTCAAAATGAGCATTTCTGAAAGCTGATAGGAGCATTTTTCACCGAGAAAACTTGGAAAACCGTTAAAATGGATCATTTTTCAAAAATTCACAGCTTTGCCCAGTTTAAAGCTGAAGCGCTAATATTGGGTGAAATATTAGGTTAATATATCTATTTTAAGCATGCAACAGTTGGATGCTGGCGGATGAATAGTTTTTGCACAATTACATTATTAACAATAAACACCAAAATTTTGCAAAATTCAGCATAGTAACTGATATGGGCCGATTTTAATTTTTGAAACGGTTTTTGAAAGAGGACATCAAAACCTACTACTTGGCTATCTTCGATATTCAAAATGGTCTCGAACATTGCGCGAAATGCGCGATTTCGTATTTCGTGGTAAGTGGGGCAAGTATACTGTTTTAGTGTAGTATAGTGTTTTAGTGAAGTATACTGTTTTATGCTGCTTGAAATAACGTAATTGTGCAAAAACTATTCACCCGACAGCATCCAACTTTTGTGCACTTAAAATAGGCATAATAATATAACATTTCACGGAGAATTAGCGTTTCAGCTTTAAACTGGGCAAAGCTGTGAATTTTTGAAAAAGGGTTCTTTTTAGCGGTTTTTCCAAGTTTTCTCGGTGAAAAATGCTCCGATCACCTCTTACAAAAGCTCGTTTTGAAGGTTTTCTAATTCTCTACAAATCGCCTCTACAACGCATCGCATTTTCGTCAATAATTTTCATGCTATTTGAAGAAACAGAAAAACGACGTTTTTTTTTAATTTTTATTGTTTAAAAAAAAAGCAAAAGCTCAGATTTATCTAGATTTTCGGTTTTTATCATCTTCGATCTATTTTAAACAAAGTTTTTTGATCCGTCTGCTGTTAAATTTTATCTACCAAAAAAAACTCTTTTAACTGGGCTATAAGTTAAATGTGATAGTATTGGTGGGATTTGGACAAAAAGCGACAATTGGGAGATTTTGGGGGCCTTAAAACCGGGCAATTTTTAAAATAGACGAGAAAAGTCGTTTCAAATGTCAGTTATGTTTTATAAACTTTTGTTGTAATCCCACATTTGGCGCTTACAATTATCAATATATTGCCTATTATTTAGCTAACCGTTAAAAACACTTAAATTCATAAACCTAAGATCATCGGTCCCTTTCATTAGTGTACGCTCAGTAAACAACCCCATAACTTTTATCACCCATTTCCTTCTCAATAGTCGTTATCTCAATATTTAACCATCCATTTACTTATTTTGTACTTTCAAGTTTATTTAGCGAACTAAACCTTTATGAAAGTTTCCGGTGATTATGCTAAAGTACCGAATGTTGGATTTCGTGTGGTTCCGAGTGGAGGGAAAATTCCTCCACCATCACCACCACATATTTTTTCGGGAATGTTAAAAACATATATAAACAGTCTGTGCCAATTCAAGCAAGAGGGAGTACACACAGAAATAAATTGAGAACAGATAGAGACGTTAGATTTTTACTCATCTTCATACCCATAACACTTTGCACTCTAATTTCTGCTTTTCACTCTAATCGTCACCTGTAATCCTTTTAATGTCGATTAGTTAGGTAATCTTAAGGAATTCCAATAAATTTAGACTCGAGAAATGACATTTCATTGAAATTCATGAAATCACAAACAACGTAACAATATTTAGTTACAATCCGTAAGTCCATACGTCAGTGCGTTACTTTCTAGCAAATTTTGAAGGGTTCTGTACTGTTATTCTTTTGCCTATTAAAACCGTGAGAAGACCAGACCACGACTGTAGAAAAATTCACAGGCCAACGTTTCATTGTAATTGCGCTCCAAGGTCTTACGCTAACAAACGTAACGAACACCGCCATTTAGCAGCGCTAAATCACTATAATTCTAAAAAATATATGTAACAGATATTTCACCGGATTAATTTAATTCTTGCTAGTGCAAGCGGACGAGACGTTCTTGACCAGTTTCGCGATGACATAAAATGTTATACAAACATGACGCGATCTCTATTTATATCCAAGCCTCATTAATATTTATATGGTAGAAATGTTAAAATAAATACGTATTCTACGTAACATACGCAACGTTATCGCGGCACAAAATCGTACAATAATGTCAATAAATGGAAATAAAGATTTCATTGCAGGCGTGCAACCAATCTCATTCACCGATCACCCAGACTAATTTAGCCCGAATTCCAATGAATAGCCATTGAAAATGATTTTTTTGCTAATTATTTTATAAAAAGACACGGCAGCATATGTTACAAACTTTAAAGGGGCGGAGGGGTATTTCTATTCATGCATTTGACTATCGTTCTTAAACAATTTTAGACTATTTTCCAGACAAATTACTTCGCCAGAATCTAATGCCAGGGACGTACATGACAAACAAATGTTTCAAAATTAAAATGCCAAGCAGGCATTCCTTCAAAAACATGATTTTTGTACTCTAAATAATGCACTAAAAATGTTTCTCAAATCAAATATTGTTTCTCATTTTCAATACAATATTATTTAGTGTTTACCCACTTTCACGTAGTCGGTTTTAGATTTCAATTCCCCGAATAACCACTTTGGAGGGATAATGTAAAACCATGAGGAAATCGTTGATAACCATAAGCCATGCTTAAGGGATAAGTAAATAAATTAAAAGCAGTAAATAAAGAATATGTACGTTTTAAGAAAATTTTGTGGTTTTTAGACAGCATGGAAGCATTTCACAAGATGGCGGAGTGATCGAGGCGTTTTCAAATAATCGTCGGCACAACTCCTTTACGAATAATATCAAAACTACTTAAGGAAGTTTCTATTAACAATATATGCAATTGATGTCATCAATAATCAACAAAATTGAAATTAGAAATTGTGGTAAATTGGAATTGTGTCAGAAATGGTCACAACTTCAAAACTCCTTCACGAAAAGAGATGAAACTCACCAAAATTCTTAAGAATACTATAAACAATAACTATAGTAAATTTTGCCAAAACCTATGAACAACGAATTTTTATAGGAATTTTTGAAATTCCTGCACAATTCAATTTCTTTTAGCCACTGTTAGGTGCTAAATAGACATTCACAACTTCAAAACTCCTTCACGAAAAGAGATGAAACTCATCAAAACTCTAAAACACACTTCAAGTGATAACGGTAACAAATTTTACCAAATTGAAATTTATAGATTTTTTAAATATTTGAAATTCTTGCAAAATACAATGTCGCTTAGCCAGTGCAAGATTGCACATTTACTTCAGAACTTCTTCTCAAAAAGAGATAAAACTCACCCAAAGCCCTTAAGAACACAGCTAACGATTGTAGTAAGTTTTAATACAATTCAAGGTTCTATAATTTTTTTAGGAATTTTTGAAATTGCTGCATATTGCAACGATATTCAGCCAGCGACAGGTTGTTGAATAAACTCACAACTTCAAAACTTCTAACCCAAAAGAAGTGAAACTCACCGAAATTCTTAAGGACACTTCAAATAACAACTGCAGTAAGTTTCAACAAAATCTGAGAATCACCAATTTCTTTAGGTATTTTTGATAGTACTGCAAATTGCAATTATCCTCAATCAGCTCCAAGTTGCCGAATAGGCATCCACAACTCGAAAATTACTTAATGAAAAGAGCTGAAACTCGCCAGAACTCTAAAATATACTTCAATTAATAATTATAGCAAGTTTCACCAAAATCTAACGTTCAAGGATTTTTTTTTAGGAATTTTTGTATTTGCTGCAAATTGCAATTTTCTTTAGCCACTGTCAGATTGCTAAATAGACAGCCATAACTTTAAAACTCCTTCACGAAAAGACGTGAAACTCAAGAAAACTGTTAAAGATGCTTTATGTAATAAGTATACGAAGTTTTACCAACATCTACGTACCCCGCATTTTTTTAGGAAATTTTGAAATTGACACAAATTGCAAATTACTTCAGCCAGCGCCAAGTTACTAAATAGACATCCACAACTACAAAACTCCTTCATGAAAAGAGATGAAACTCATTAAAACTCTTAAGGACACTGCACGTAACAATTGTACTAAGTTTTACCATAATTTTAGATTCTACAATGTTTCTAGGAATTTTTGAAATTGCTGCAAATCGCAACGATATTCAGCCAACGACAGATCGTTGAATAAACATTCACAACTTCAAAACTCCTCTACCAAAAGAAGTGAAACTCACCTAAATTCTTAACGACACTTCAAGTAACAACTGCAGTAAGTTTTACCAAAATCTGAGATTCACGGATTTTTTTCGGAATTTTTGAAATTGCTGCAAATTGCACTCTCTTTCGCCCCAGCTGAATTGTTAAATAGACATATCCATAACTTTAAAACTCCTTTACCAAAAGGATTGAAACTCACCAAATCTCTTAAGAATACTTTAGTGAACTACTTTAGTGAGTTCTACCAAAATATGACATTGAATTATTTTAGTACTAATTTTTGATTGGTGCAGAATTCAGCCTCTGTCAGGTTGTCTAGAAGAATTTTTATAAGTTACAGTATATTAAAGTATAATATTGTATAAAGTGTTTTTAATGTTCAAATGAACGATTAATTCCTTAAAATGCTGTGTCACCTGATACCCACCAAAAATTATTAACATGCACATTGGTGGAAATTAAGTATTGTAAAACATTCGATAAAACCACCACAATAGCTAAAGTGTTTCTTTTGTGGTCACTCTCGCCCCTCGTGCCTTTCCCCTTATCGATTTCCCACTTTCCCTAATGTTATCAGGCACGTGCTCGGGCCTACTTTAAATAAGTAATGTACTCGACTATCCCAAGAATTAATTACAATTTTTGCTATCCCACTTACTGATTCTATTATTATTTCGTAAAGGCTTGAGGAGCGTATTTTTCCCGAGGAGCGTATAATTGGAGGTTTTTCGCAAGAGACGCGCCCATTAATATATGCACCTTCACAGCTTTGGTATACACAAGGTCGCAATCATCAATTAACGTTCCTAACTTAAACCCATTAAAATCTGAATTACAAATAAATATATAAATAACAGTGAGTGATTAAATAAAAGAACGTTATATATAACGTTGGAGGTGGCTCGATAAATCGTACGTTATCGACGTTTTTATCGCAAAATACCCAAACGCTATCATCTCACTTGAGATTTTCGATACAAAGCAACAATGGAAACCCACGTTACGGGAGATAAGAAGATTTCTCCTTCAACAGTCATCACTTCTACTAATAATGATGGCTAGAATGTCCGTCCGTAGGTGTGTCCGTTGCAGCTCTTTCCCCTGCTCATGGGAAGGTTGTTACCACGATGGTACATAAAATTCCGAAACCAGTTCTGCACATGCACACGCACAGACATTCGTACGGACACAAAGATTCACATCTTTAATACCTGACGAGGCTCGGGCAGAAGAGATTAGAAGATTCGAGAAGGTCGGGTGTTCTGCAACTACGTTTCCAACGGTTTTTGAAAGCTTTGCATTATACTCTCCTTGGAAAATATATCCTCAATTCCTTTTGGGTACTTCAGAGCTGGATATATCATTATAACCACAGAAGGGCATATATTGCAAATCTGGCATATTTCATATGGTTTCTTATTGTCTAAAGTATACCTTATTGCATCCAAACAGAAAATGAAAACGCTTTAAACATCACTAGATTTGTTGAAGAGCAACCCATATTGTTCTCTTCCTGAATTTGTTCCTCTCACTTGCATTTTTGACGCTGACTTTACTTAAGACTTATAAACGTACTCGGATCAGAAAATAATTCCCATATGGCACTACCTTAAAGTTAAGTGTAACAAATATTTCTACAGTCACTAACTTTGTAAGGGCAATTTTTGTCCGATAAGAGATTCTTATTGTGAATTCGCCAAATTTTCATGTAATTTTCATGCTGAAAAATCATACGTTACTTTTGTTTAGCGGTGCTGTAATAACGAATAATTCAAAAACCTTACGCTTCATCAACAAAATCGTCACGAGCAATAATGAAGCCTTTGAAACACTAAATCCAATGATCCTTTAGTTCCGTTGATGCAATATGAACTGAGTTCTGCCACGTTTAAGCGACTGTTTGTTGACAAATAACAGAAAATCTATGGATTTTTAGACGACAACCTATTAGGCCATTTTTAAAGCACTTGAAGAGATCTTCTTGAATTTTGTAATTTAGAACAATAGCACGTGTTATAGTTTGACAATGTATAACTCTTCCACGAAAAGAGGTGAAACTCACCAAAACTCTTAAGGACACCTCAGGTAATAATTTTAGTAAGTTTTACCATAGGTATGTGATAGGTAGTTGAATAAACACTCATAACTTCATAACTCTCCTACTAAATGACGTGAAACTCACCAAAATTCTTAAGGACACTTCAAATAACAACTGCAGTAAGTTTCACCAAAAACTGAGTATCACCGATTTCTTTAGGAATTTTTGAAAGTGCTGCAAATTGCAATTGCCCTCGGCCAGCTGCAGGTTGCCGAATAGACATCTACAACTTCAAAATGTCTTTACGAAAAGAGGTGAAACTCACCAAAACTCTAAAAGACACTTCAAGTAATAACTGTAGCAAGTTTTATCAAAATTTGAATTCCATGAATTTTTTTAGGAATATTTGAAACTGCTATGAATTGCAATTTTCTTCAGCCACCGCCAGGTTGTTGAATATACATCCATAACTTTAAAACTGCTTCACAAATAGAGTTGAAACTCACCATAACTCTTAAAGGCACCTCAGATAATAATTGTACTATGTTTTACCATAATTCAAGGTTCTATAATTTTTTTAGGAATTTTTGAAATTGCTGCAGATTCCAACGATATTCAGCCAGCGACAGATTGTTGAATAAACACTCACAACTTCAAAACTCTCCTACTAAAAAAAGTGAAACTCACTGAAATTCTTAAGGACACTTCAAGTTACAACTCCAGTGAAATTTACGAAAATCTGAGGATCACCAATTTCTTTGGAAATTTTTGAAATTGCTGCAAATTGCAATTTTCCTCAAATAGCTGCAGGTTGTCGAATAAACATCCACAACTTCCATGTTTCTTAATGAGAAGAGGTGAAACTCACCAAAACTCTAAAAGACACTTCAAGTAATAACTGTAGCAAGTTTTACCGAAATCTGAGTTTCATGGGTTTTTTTAGGAATTTTTTAAACTGCCATGAATTGCAACTTTCTTCAGCCACCGCCAGGTTGTTGAATAGACATCCACAACTTTAAAACTGCTTCACAGATAGAGCTGAAACTCACCAAAACTCTTAAAGACACCTCAAATAATAATTGTACTAAGTTTAACCATAATTCAATATTTAGCCGGCGACAGGTAGTTGCATAAACATTCACAACTTCAAAACATTCCTACTAAATGACGTGAAACCCACCAAAATTCTTAAGGACACTTCAAATAACAACTGCAGTAAATTTCACCAAAAACTAACAATCACTGATTTCTGTAAGAATTTTTGAAAGTGCTGCAAATTGCAATTTCCCTCGCCCTGCTACAGGTTGCCGAATAGACATCCACAACTCAAAATGTCTTAACGAAAAGAGCTGAAACTCACCAAAACCCTAAAAGACACTTCAAGTAATAACTGTTACAAGTTTTACCGAAATCCGAGTCTCATTAATTTTTTTAGGAATTTTTGAAACTGCTATGAATTGCAACTTTCTTCCGCCACCGCCAGGTTATTAAATACACATCCATAACTTTAAAACTCCTTCACAAATAGAGTTGAAACTCACCAAAAGTCTTAAGGACACCTCAGATAATAATTATACTAAGTTTTACCATCATTTAAGATTCTACAATTTTTCTAGGAATTTTCAAAATTGCTGCAGATTGTAACGATATTCAGCCAGCAACAGATTGTTGAATAAACACTCACAACTTCAAACTCTCCTACTAAAAGAAGTGAAACTCACCGAAATTCTAAAGGACACTTCAAGTATCAACTGCAGTAAGTTTAACCGAAATCTGAGCATTACCAATTTCTTTATGAAATTTTGAAAAGATACTTCTGAAAGATACTTCAAGTAATAATTATAGCGAGTTTTACCAAAATCTGAGAATTACAGATTTTTTTAGGAATTTTTGAAATTGCTGCTAACTAAAAATGATATTTATCTTCAAAAAATATCAATTGGTTGAGAATTACCGTTTTTTATTTATTTCGTACGAGGGAGTAGGTTGCAATAAATCCGAAATAATAATATTTAGTGACGGAATTGTAAAGGCATCGAAAAATTTTTTTTCTTAAATTTGGCAATAAGGGGTGGTACATAAGAAATCGAACGCAATTTATCATCAAGTACACGTCAAAAGGCATAAAATAATGTTTATTTTACATATTTAAACATGACTTTCAATGTAAGTAACGCTTTAAAAGTTTTTGAAAAAAGGGGTAGTTTTCACTCCCTAAGGACAAATCGGTATTGTACCAATTTTTACCGTCAAACACTGGACTACTTGAATTTTGCAATGATAATCATATTGCCACATACATAGGGTGTGTCGTATAAACCACGTCAAATTTAAGAAGAATCTAGATCAAAGGGTACCCTACTTATTATGAAAAAAATCCCCATGCTAAAAGTCTTACCGTTTTCGATATATTTTTCTTATAAAAACATCGAATTTTTGCCTTCAT
Organism: Cryptocephalus primarius; assembly: GCA_963576515.1. Taxonomy (NCBI): domain Eukaryota; kingdom Metazoa; phylum Arthropoda; class Insecta; order Coleoptera; family Chrysomelidae; genus Cryptocephalus; species Cryptocephalus primarius. Next base: position 16,961,779 of record OY754940.1, on the reverse strand, counting down.
CAAAATATTTTGTGAGCTGTTGGTACACTTTACAATTTTTTAATTCTGTTACTAATATATTGTGAAGAGATTATTTTAACTTTTAACCCTTTCATGAAAAATTACAGGCAAAACTAAAAAGAGCACGTAAGAGTTGCAATTTTTTACATTTTCTGTTCCTTTTCTTTTTCGAATTTATTTTATTGGAAAAATAAGTTTTCTTAGTTAAACAGATATTTCTATAGGAAATTTGATCCTCTTCAAAACAGCTCCTTGTGATTTTTCATAAAAAATGCATAGTTTTACAGTTATACCCGAAATATCAAAAAGTGGACAAACTTACTCCATTCTCAAAAACGCGCCCTTAAATTTAATAGGCCAGTGGCACATAGTAAACATTAAAATTTCACTAACGTCGTCGATTAACGTCTTTCACCCATTTTATATATATTTTGACATAATCAATAGCGGAACTCTCCTTAAGGATATTTTACAGGAAGATGCCGAATTGACTAGCTACAAAGTGTCACCCAAAAATAATTTTTAGTAAATCAGTCGAGTGGGGAAATATTTTATTATAAATGTACCAATTTTCACTTAATTCTTAGCAATAACAGTAAAAATATAATGCTTTAAAGTGCTAACTCCCAAAAGGTACCATGAAAATTATGAATTTTGTTAAGAGGTGTTCTGAATCGACTTGAAAATTCATATGGGTTCGTAACACCTCTTAGTTAAGCTGTCCTTACACTTTGAAGTCATTCTCAGGATTCTCAAACATCCTTAAGTTTGACGCGGTGTTTAAGGACGCCCTTATAAATGGTAGTGTTAAAACAATATGTTTAAGTACGAGTTAATTGTAGGAGCTGCAATTTTTTTTCGGTTAAAAATCTCGCGTTGTGTAAAAAAAATGGATTTTTCTTAAGAAAAACCTTGTGAAATTATTATGATTTAGACTGAACCCTCAAAGCTTGTATTTTTCCACCTCAATCTCAAACATCCATAAGTTTGACGCGGTGTTTAAGGGCCACCCTGTAGATGGTGGCGTTAAAACAATATGTTTAAGTACGAGTTGATTGTGGGAGTTGCAATTGTTTTGCTTTTAAATATGGTATTGTGTAAAAAAATGAATTTTTCTTAAAAGAACATCCTTGTGAAATTATTATGATTTAGACTGAATCCTCAATAGAGGAATCTGTAAGAGGAAAGCTGTAACCCCAAGTGCTGAGAACCCATAGAGGGGAAACATCGATATTACCCAGTACTGCCATTCCCGTGGGATGAAAATCATGGGGAAAAAGCAAATAAGGAAATTGTGTGCGTCATGCCTTGAGAGTGCCGTCCGGCGCGAGCTCCCTCCTGTACATCCCTCCTGTCGGCGAGCCGGCGCTTCTCAACGTAACCTGCTCGAGCGCCCCCCGGCCGCCCTCCTCCCGGTGGCGCCTCCTCTCCTCCCCGAGGCGCCGCTCGATCCCCTCGACGACGTCGGCCCCCTCGACGCCGACGTCGACGGCGCCCGACCGGCTCCCCGTCCACACTTTCTCAAAGAAGCTCACCCTGTCCCGCAGGGGGGACGGCCCCCCGGGGGGCGGCTCCCCCTGCCCCGGCGCCCGGCTCATGCCCGCCGGCGAGGGTGCGTCCTCCTCTTCCTGGGAGGAAATCTCGTCTTTTCGCCCGCGAGTCGCGTTCGATTAATTCCTTTTTCGGTCTGTCGTTCGATTCGCGGTGTCGCTCGATACTGACGGAGGAGTACGAGTCGCGGGTTATCTCGGACGTGGGGGGAACGCGAGTGCGTGACTCCGTTGGGGAAAATGGGGGAGGAGGTGGAGGCGATCGGCCCGTCTCGGCTCGCCCTTCGTCGGGCCGAGACCGCCCGACAGGACGACGGAGGGCTCCTCCGACGACGAAGGATGCCGAAATGTGACACGAAAAGAAAATGGACAACGCGAAGCATAAACATTTTTCTGACTGAACTCCGATCTCAAGAATGGCATTTTTTTTTAATGGAAGATGACAGTATTAGGGTAATAGAAAAAATAATTTTCACTTTAAGAAACCAGTAGTTTTTGAGGAAAAAAAATAAAATTTGAGAGGTTTTGCCAAATTCGTCAGTTTTCAAAGTAAAATTTTCTTTCGTATGTTATACTCATGGGTTAAACGATAATAACGTAACGAATTCTCCACTACTTATCGGCAGTCGAAGGTACTGGAATGATCTCGATGTATCTACCCACGAGCCGGAGCCGGCCGATTCCGAGAATTGTATAATTGTTCTAGAAAAGTCTCGAAATTATTACCGTTAGAATATAAAAAGACGATCGAGAGATAAGCGAGTCAGTCGAAAACAGCTGTTCCTGTGAGCCCAAGCCGACATCCGTCGTACAAAGCAATCGGATATAAATTTACGATTATATGAATTACAATAAGTCCGTATAGTGTTAGAGTTAGTTGAATACAATAGTAGAGTACAATTAATTAGTTACGGTTAGTGTTATTAATTATTAAGAACCCACGAAAGTAACAATAATAAAGTTTGATTATTCAGACGTTTTCGCGCCTTCGCCATTTTAAAATTTTACATGGGGGTGTGTTTAGCGGAGATGCGGTAGAGGCTAAATGACCGTCGTCGTTTATATCGTACTTTATAACGTTTCTATAAAAAAAAAAGCAGAATCAAACCGCCTAACCTAACTATGTTTTTCGGAGGATTCTGCACATAAACTGGTACTTTATAATATTTCTAAACGGAAAAACAAGCAGAATTACAAATTAATACGGTTTCAATGCGTTCTCCTCGGTCGATTAACCACTATCATTTAATGGTCATCGTCGTGTTGCATACTGCGATTATTTTGATGTTCCACATAAAAATTTGTTAATTTATATGTGTTATTGTGAAATATCGTATGAAAATTAGTGCGACGCATGTAGAAAATTGGGGTTCCCTCGTACTTGCCTTATCGATTAGAAGTCGACGAAATAGCTTCAGGTTTCCGCGGTTCGCGGAAATGTGATGTTAGATGGAAAATAATTTTTTTTCTCAAAAAATAAAAGGAAAGGCGAAACTGAATGAGCACATCGTTTTCTACGGTTTTGTATTGATCAGTGGTGATTTTTTGGTGCGTTTTTAATTTTCATGCACTTAACCTCTTATGGAAAATCGCATTTTCAAAAGGCTATACCTTTTGAACGGATCATTTCCTAAAATTGTAAATGATGTTTTCGAACTAGATAGCTATTTCATGTACTATCTAGTCACCAATAGCTTTCATCAAAATTTCATGTTCAATAAGGTAAAGGTCTGCCTACGTTCCTCGCCAATTTTGCTGATAACCAGTCAAAAGAGACCACCAAAAAATAATGCCAAATTTACAATAACTCTCACAATACTAAAACTCAGTTTCAATAGCTCCTTGGTACACCACCTTAATTCAAATATCAAAAATTCCCACTAATTCCACTTCTGCAAAAAAATTATTCAAGGTCAAAGCTCGCAAATATCAGTTTTTTACCTATTTCTCGTACATTAAGAATAGGTAAGACAAAAGCTGTAGATCATACAATCGTCTACAAAACTTGTTTCTAATACTTCCTTTCCTACGAATGATCATTCCTTAGATATCACCATTTCAAACCTCAAAACCACAAATGTGCACGTCAAGATTGCTTGTGTGAGAAGTACTTCGTTTAAGTTGATTAATTTTAAACCGCCCCCGTATATCATTCTTCGTTTTTCGTCGTTTTCATCATCACGACTTCTATCGGATCCTCGTGTTCCGTGTCAAAACGTGTCATGCGCGAACACTCTGCGTGTTTGTGTTCCGTGCCAAATGTCAAATTACGGCGCGAAAACTTTTCCCTGTGAGGTTATGTATGGAAAGTGTTCCGTGGCGAAATGTCAACAAGAAAAGGCGCGAATCGCGCTGTCAAAATTACGCGCGTGAACAGATGACTGGGGGCCCCAGGGCGCAGGTCCATGGCATCATGGCGCCGCGTCGGCTTGTGCAAAAGTGAGGTTATGTACGGAACTTCGACGTGCCACAAACGTAGTATATCTACTTAGGATAATCTGTACTGAATTTAAATACACATGGTTTCTACTTCACGCTCCAATACTTGTAGTACACTTCATAATAACAAAGTACCTGCAATACACACTAATGCACGTATATCAACGAATACGTATAAAAATTCACAAATAAACTAGGTTAAATATATACATACAGGGTGTTTCGTATACTAATTCCGTACACGTTTCCCATAATTTCTTTCGTTTTATAGTTACCAACAGAAGACGAAAAGTTTAACTATTATTGTAAAAATTCACATTTAGTTAAGCAATAAAATAAAGCCACTACTATTATAACAATTACTCGAACTATTCGCTTAACCTCCTAAACATGCGGCTAGTCATTAAACCATCATTTATTGCTTGTTGCAGCAACTATTCTTGAAATCAAATCTCCTCGCGACACAGGCTTACCGTTGCTGTAAACACTATGGCGAAAGGTCAGAGGAATGTACAGGGCTTCCCTCTTACTAATTATTAACTTTTCGGATAGGATATATTGCTATTATAATTATCCGTGGTGATTGGAAATTAGGCAATAAATATTATCATTAATTAAATTAGTTATGGGGTACTGTGGCAAACTGGAAGTGGTCTGTGAATGCAATGCCAGTTTTGTGAAATCCAATGCTTCTGCATTTTAAATTCGGTAAACTACACAACAAATTACTTTCTGGTTACAAAACAAGATTTAAATAAATTACCACAATTGTACAAAATTAACATCATTACCGTTGTAAATAAATCTATGTGTTCTGAACTGAAGTAGAAAATAGCAGAAAACATTGTGTAACCGACACGAAAATAAACGTGAAATCACGTTATTTACACAGTAAACATTAAACATTTCAAAGCGTTTATAATTATATATGCGCTGATTAAAACAGCGATTCTGTTTAACACTAAAATGCGATATCTAAAGTTGAATTTTGAATCATGTTGAAAGTTCACGTGATTGTTACTCATAGTTTCATGAATTTCCATTTAATTTCTCATACCGAATTTGTGTAATAGGGATCTTAACGTGAAATATAATTCTTATATAAACACTAATAAAGAGAAAGTCAAGAGAAAAATAGCAACATTTCCAAAGTTTCTTTCATAATAGTATGTTGCAACACACTATATTTTCCAATATCTTTGTACATACCATTCCTCTGTTTTGGATGATCAAAAACTCCAGAGCTACCTCCCAAATTTTCTTTGTAGATTCTTGAAACTTTATGGAGTTAGAATTGAAACGTTTGAACTTTTCTTATAACCTATTTTGGGTCCCAGAATTGTAAAAGAAAGTAAAGAAATTGTAAGAGTCATACTAAGAAAGCTTCTACAAGCAATGTAAGACAAATTAGGAGAATCTAGATTTTTTCTGTGGTCCTTGGAGAATGGAAGAACTTAAAACTTGTATAAACCTTCTAGATTCTATAAGGAATCGTTTCCCCCGCCAAGGAATCTATCCAGAATATCTCTTCCATATATTCGCGTGAGTAGTGACGAGGGTTCTCACTAGGTCACTCTGTTACGTTTAACACCACCTAGCGAACAATAGCGACTCTTCCAGATCGACCATATTATCTATCTCACGTGTACACGGAACACACAATTGTCTTTAGGCTAGTTCCATTGCACAACTTTGTTAACGTTATGGATAAATAATTTTGAAACTGTTAATGGAATTACTAGCGTTATAAGAGTCTGTTCCTAATGCAAAAATCTCCTGTCCCCCTGGAGGCACGAATTAAATCCCTGGTTAGAGAAGCCATTTGGCGAGCAATTCATTCTTCTACTGTTGATTAACTGACTAACTGTTTGTCTGATAATTAAAATCTTATGTTAAAACCACCTTTTGTCTCAAGGCAAGGTACTTTGTGCGTCACTCCCTTAGTACCCAGTGCACGTTTTATGATATTTTCGGCACTTGACATCTTGCAACCTCGATGCTAGTGTATTACGTGATTATAAGAGTTCGGGTCGGTACTTTGCGTATTATTCCCTTAGTACCCCTGCACATCCAGTACGTACGTAGAATGTTTGTCATTTCCTTAATACGCATTGCACAGCCCGGAAATTAAATTTAAAAATTTAAAAGTTAAATTACTGTTTTAATTGAATCTGAATTTAAGTAAACCAAATTGTTGAAGTTAATTAAATGATTAAGTATTGTTCACAACAGCTCTAATTTTTATTTATTTAATACATAGAGGACTATGACTCAATCGTTGTGAATCAGCAATATTAGTAAACGATATGGAAAAATGTTCTGAAGAAAAAAGTGGAATTAAATTTTGGTAATGCTTATAGTTCGTGAGATAATGGGAATATTTTTCCCCATTAACAGCAGAGCACATAAATAGGCTAAAAATCAAGAAGTTTATAAGTGTTTGTCATTTAAATTTACACGTTGCAAAAGGTCTAAAGAAACTCCTGGTTTTCTCCAAAAGTGCCTTAAGATTTAACCTGCAAGGTTTAAGGAAATTTCAACCATTTTCATTCTACGAGGACCACAGGAACGAATTAGATCTCCAGTAGAATCAGAAAGGGTTTTCGTATTAGTTTTAAAGAATCCAAATGAACAGTTCTTTTGGAACCTTCAATAAATCCTCCTCTACACGGTTTAAGGGAATTTCAAACCATCTTATTTTAGCTTGAAACGATAGAAGGGATCTAAAATAAAGATTCCAGGCGTTGTTAAAAGAGTTTTCGTGAAATGCTTTCAGAATTAAGGCTTTATATTACGCGTGCAATAAAGAGACGAGAAAATTTATACGCCGACCACTTTGTGGGTCAGACGATTTTAATGAAAGTGAAACCGCGCGATAGAATCGACGATTTAAATCGAGTCCATGGACGTTCGATCCTCAGCAAAAAACTAATATAAACATCCTAACTAAACCGACAAAATCGCCCATTAATAATCCTAACTGCGCAATTAATAAACGTGATATAAGGTAATAAATTATGATAATGGATTTATTCGAGTTGAAGGTTTTGTAGTACCACTGTTGCACACTTGTTGCTTACTGAGCAACAAGTGAGGCGCTGCTCAAAGCAATCTTTTGTCTGACTTGTCGATTAATTGCAAATGGCTCAAAAAAAGTTATATTCGAGTGAACGTCGCTTTTGTAAGTTTTCGCATAGTCGTCATTTGTTGTAAACAACCGACTAAACGATTAATTATAAAGGGGGAACCGAGGTCTGATGAGTAACGGTGTCAAGGGTAATCATTTTCGGTCAGAAGCGTCACAACAATGGCGGTAGTGTAATAATCGCAGGTTCCATTTTTAGGCGAAATCAATCATTCATAAGATTGGAACCTCAATTTGCGTCGAAGCGAAAGTTAAAAATTGATAATAATAGTGATTATCGTTAGTGCCTTTGAAATCGAGAAGGACATGGAAATAATCGCAACGATCTAATTACAAAAAAAAAGTTGTTCAATCAGATTAGGCTAGGTCAATTTCAACAGAATTTTATTCATTATTTCAACTGACAAATTGCCATTCAAACTTTAAAGGAGTGTTTAAAGACAAACACATTAAATTGAACTTCGCAATGGTGTAACAACGCAGCAAAGAGTCTGTTGGAGAAAATTCTGGGCCCCTTTCAAGGATTTCGAACCTAACCTAACCTAACCCGGCTTTAAAATTTATCTGGAAGGTCTACACGTTTCTATTTTAATTTTAAACATTAAAGCTTAAAAATATATATAGTGAAGATCCTAGAAAATCTTTTGGAACCTCAAACTCAAATATAAAAGTTTATATACGTTTCAAATAATTTCGTCTTTAATTTAACGATTTCAAACAATCTAGAATAAAAATAATTGCTACTTCTAAAGTGTAAAAGCGTCAAAAGTGCCTCTAGAAGGTTTAAGGAAATATCTAGACACTTCATTACTATGAATTCATTTACAGGATTCATTACTGAATAAAAAAAATGTACACAATGCAATACACAATACACCGCTGTTGAATGGTGGGTTGCATAATGAGCAGGTGGCGTTATCGCACCCGACTGTCATTCGTCGTTAGTAAAACGTCACCGTTTTGAACACGATACAAGGAAAGATAAGGTATAACACGTAGCCATTCGAAATTCGTCTGGTTTGCGCACGTGACGTCATAGTGTGAGTTATTGGCGGGGCGTTTGAACATTACCATAAGAAACTTTGAACTAATTAAGTCAATGTACGGTTTCTATTGGAAAACGTGGATTTTCATGGAAATTTGTATTTAAACTAATTTTTACTAATTCAATGGGTGCTTTTTTGTGTTTTAGGGGTGCAAACCACCCCTTACGGAAAAATCGTGGATTTCATAGTTTTAGGCATTATATAAATTGAAATCATGTTTAAATATGTAAGACAAACATTCTTTCCGCTTCTGTTAAGATATTTTAATTCTAAACGATAGTAACCTTCAAGAATCCACAAGTGACGCCTCAACATTCAAAATTGCATCCAAAGGAAATTTATATGGTTTATAAACAGTTTTATTTTAATTTTAAAGGTTAGGTAGAAGTCCTATTGTTATAAATCTCATGGGAAAATTGGGAAAATCCAGATTTCCATAAACGGTCTTAAGTAGGATCTTGAAGGCTTTACGTAGGCACGCCACCGTTTCTTCGATCCAATAAGAACGAATTTTGGAAAGACAAACTATTTAATTCATGACTAAATCCTACTAAACTTTACGTTTTACTATACTTTTATCGATATCGACTCCTGTGACTGGTCGAACACACGTAACTGTCCTACCGTAAATATAAAATTAAACCTCGGGCGCACACTCGTCCCACTTATCCGTAATTTATGGATGTCGCCTGTCGGAATTATTTTGGGTGTTGTTTTGATATTTTGGGGTATTATATTTAGATCGAATTTTATCGATTTCCGACGAGGAGAAATAATAGTAAATAAGAAATAATAGAATTAAGCATTTAAAGTGAAAGATGGATTCCCCTTTGATAAATATACGTATTTAAAAATGTAATGCATACACAAGAACGCAACACTGTTAGTCCGGGCGAATTTGCTCGAATTTAGCAATTTTTTGAGGGATTTTATTGTGGAAACATTGTTATTAACAAATTAAGGTGAAAAAAACGATGTTTTTTTTGGTTTTTCGGCTGCAACTGCATTTCCTTGGATTTTAGTAAAAAAGTTTCTTATCAACATTACATTTATTGTGTATATTATTTAGAAAGATTTCTGCAAAAAACAGGCCTCGTCCGCCTTTTTCACAAAATTTTGCTAGTTCGCTCGGACTATCTACCTCTTAGGCATTATGTGACTCATGTCTTTAATAAGAGCGTTAAACCAATTTATGGCCCCCTAAAGGAGGTCTTATGACCTACTGAGGACCCTTCGAAACGCACTACAATTATGAATAATTGTTTTTCAAAATATAACACACTAGGAATTAACCAGATATTAATTAAATAGAAAATTTGAGAAAAGAAGTCCTTTCGATCCCAACAAGACTCAAAATTTATTTTTGTCACACTTGGCAAGTACCTTCTTCACTAATTAATACCGCTTAAAACTCACATGATACTATGTAGGCTTCAATATAGGCGCCAAAATCCATGAGATCATACGCAAGTTCAATTGAAAATAGCTGGGAATCGTAGATACGTAATAATTACATGATCATTCTAGCTTTATACACATTTCTAGTGATTTTTAAATAATACATAACAAACAGGTCAGTTAAAGTAATTGCCCTTGATATGTTGATTACCCTTGAAGCGATTATATCAATATATGTAAAAACTTATGTCCATGATAAATGATGCGGCCGTAGTCGGTCGAATTTTAGAGTCATGATCATGGCTGCAATGACGTATATCTTAGACTATTCCGCTACTATACGAATGACGCTATGGGGAACCTCCGGAGGTGGGCAGATGAAGGGCAGGGGAGAGGAAAGGAGTTCTAAAAGAAACGTCACATTCTCCTTGTGCCTACAGGAGAACGATTTTGATTGGCTCAAGAACGGTTTCGAGGGGGAGATCGGAGCGGGCCGTGCAGGAAGGCAGAAGTGTTCGCGACGAACGAATTACCTTTTTTAAACGACAATTATCGTTAAGATCACCGTGTCCAAGTGCTGAAATTAACAGGCAAGGTATACGAAAGCGACAAGGAGATTTTGCCATTTCAGTTTCTAAGGGCTGCAACGACGTTTATCTCAGCACTCGTTGCGCTGTTGCCAGTAATGCCCTTGTCTCTAACAGTGATAATGCTCCATAAAACCATCAATCTCAGCAAGACTGGCACAAGTATCAAGTGTCTTGGATACACTTATTTCAGTGCTAAGCAATGTAATGAAACCTGTAATTCAAAGGTGTATTATCAAATTTTGATGACACTTTTGGCATTATAGCTTCTCAGAAAAAATAATCACGCGATTTGTAAAAATTTAGCAAGAAAGCAATAGAGCAGAACCAAAACCTCCAGGGTTTCCCATCAGAATCATTCACACTTTCCGTCCGTTGATAGTATAAAGAGAAAGGTGCTAGGGCCTATCTAAGACCATTTAAGGAAATGTAGGTGTTCCCTATGGTCCTTGAAAATTTGAAATTTCCTTAAACCTTCCGGATTCGATTAAACCCCTACTGGCAGCATATCGTTCTAGAAGAATTTTAATCCTAATTGCTTTGTAGCCTTAAAAATTAAATGGACATTAATTCAGTTGCGAGATGGCGCCTTCGTCAAAAGTTCGGAACATATACGGACTTTGTTTACTTAACTACAGTGATGGATATCCAATTATTTCGTGTGTTGCTTCTTTTGACCAGAACCGTTCGGCACAAGGAATAGCGAATGGACCTGTTCAAAGTGTCTAGATGCAAAGAAATAATGGATCCTTCGATATATCGCTACATGAAGAGGATACAGCTGACGGCACGAACAATGCGGCGGCAGGCTTTCAGGGTGTCGTCCCAAAGTATACAGTACGCAACATTCACAATGATACTGTTTTGGGTTTAACGTTTTACTTCTGTCAGTTGCAGGCATTTCATTTCCAAAAAGGGTTCGTGGCATGTGTAGCCATTTGGGCCCTAAATATATCATGCAAGTGTAGGTATTTATAACAAGTGGATTAAGGCCACTTTTATTCCTTTACTACATCACACAGGCACTTCAGTGCCAAGGGTATTTTGAGAAAAAGGGGCGAGAAGACAATATTAACTCCAGAGTAAGTGTTGTTGGTGGTACAAAGGCTTCAAGTCTGTAGTGACTGGGAATACCCTATAGAATCTCTTATGGAAAACTGTGAAGGACAGGGAAAATGTCTTCAAAAACAGCACACCTGGCGCAGGCTTTTCCTTCCTACTTTAACATGCCACAAACCCAGGATGTTCCAGAACGGCCAAGAACTGCACTAATTCCTACCTTGGAGAACTGTTTGAAAAAAAACTAAAGAACGTCTCTGTTTTGCCAAGCAACCCAACTCACCTCATCAAGATTTCACGGAGTAACATTCAGGAGGAATGGGGCTGGACCTTGGAACCCATCAGATATATTCTCATCCATACCAAAGAAGACACTAATACTTAAACGTGGTTACAAGTACCTAGAAAAAATAATGAATCCTTCGAAGGTATCGACACCTGTGAAGTTTGCTGCAGCAAGTTACTTCCATACGTGATTTCTATGTCCCATCACTTGTATGGCAGATGGAGACAAGCGAGGCCAAAGATGCAAGAAACAACAGTAGCAAGTTGGGCTGATTCGACAACTATTGCAGGTACCGAGGCGAAGATCAGATCTGTTGTTGTACCAAGCAACCCAACTCATCTCACCAAGATTTCATGGAGCAAGATTCAGAAAGAATGGAGCTGGACCCTGAAACCCATCAGTATATTCTCATCCATACCAAAGAAGACACTAATCCTTAAACGAGGTCAGGTACCTAGTAAGAACAATGGATTCTTCGAAGGAATTTGCTGCAGCAATTTACGTCCATATGTGATTTCTATGTCCCAACACTTGCATGGTAAAGATCAGATCTGTCGTTTTACCAAGCAACCCAACACATCTCATGCAAATTTCATTGCGTAAGATTCAGGAAGAATGGAGCTGGACCCTGGAACCCATCAGACATATTTTCAAAGAAGCCCATTTAATGAAGAAAACGTTATGTCTGGTTTTAAGGAGTGTGACACTGTACCTGCATCTTTCTGCTCTCATTGCTTTAATCCTGCCCTTAACACTGCTTTGCAGTAAGTCCACTGTTATGAGCGTCAACACAGCAATCAGTTCACATGCAGTGATAGACGATTTAAGAAACTTTCGTAAAGACAGGGTGATCCACTCAAGCCAAAAACTGGAGAACCAAGATAAAATGTGACGCATGGCGAAAGTATTAAAGTAAAGGATTTTAAGAAAGAAGAGTCTGATTACCCTCTTCAAGACAGTCATCAAGAGATCGGCACTGAATCAACGTCAGAATGGGCCTGTTCCAGAAAACTCAGTGGCACCAATACTTCGTTATCCTTGAGAACAACAGGACGCCAACTTTACTCCTATTGCTACATTATAACTCCTTCGGTGATAAGATCACCTACGTAAATTTTCGATCTTTGCTACACACGAATCATTGTTGAGCAACCTTACATCACGCCTCTCATCTAATAACAACGACACAGGACTAACGGCTACGGCTCCGCGATAGATAAGATTAGATAACCGTTTTCCCCGTACGGGCAAAGGTGTGTATGTGCTTTCGTGTGTGGGAGCTCTCTCGCGGAGCGAAGAAATGGAAGGGACCTCCGAGGGTGCGACTCTGAGGGAATTCGAGATATTCAAGGAGGCCATAAGGGACGAGAACCTCGAGGTGAGTACCGCGGCCGGTTCCTTTTATCCACCCACTTATCGTATCCCATCGAGAAAGAGAGAGGGAGAGAGGAGAAAGTCGGACGGACGTCACTGTTTACGTAGCAGTGAAAATAATCGAAATGTGTTCAATCCGCAACTAACGTGAGGTTCCAAGAGCGGACAAAAATGTGATTAACTTCCAAACTTTGCTTTACTGCTTGAACTAAGGGCTTTTACGCAACCTTGCATTAGTGTTGCTCGATTTAACCCTTAGTTTCACCTCTCCTCTCCCCCTACTCCATGAGGCATCTGAATGCGACATTATTAGAGGAAACGCCAAAAGGAAATGGGATCGACGCAGAAACACTTTATGGTGCTCCGCCGATAGGGCTACGTCCATAGACTGCTTTGATATTCTTTTTTGGCCTCCTCGATTGGCGGTAAGACAGAAAACGATGGTATTTTAAGCATCCCTCCCCCAGGTGCAGATCGAGATCACGAGGCACCTCGGCGCGCTCGCCGAGCACCTCGGCGAGGAGCTGACGAGGAGGGAGCTGCTGCCATTCATAAGGGAAAACATCGACTTCCACGACGAGATCCTGCTGAACCTGTCCGAGCAGCTGAAGCGGTTCGTGCCGCTCGTCGGCGGCTACGAGCACTCGCAGCCGATACTCGAGCTGCTCGCGAAGCTGTGCAACACCGACGAGACGATAGTGAGGAGCAGGACGGTCGAGACGCTGAAGAACATCGCGCGCAACCTCGACGGCGATCAGACAGAGAGGCTCTTCATGCCGGTCGTCGAGAAGCTCGCCGCCGGCGATTGGTTCACGAGCAAGTCCTCGGCGGCGGCCCTGCACGCGGTGAGAGCTGGGTTCGGTTTTTCGTTGCCATGGCAACTGGGGGTCGATCACGCGCCGGCGCGCAGTGTGGTACGACGGCTTATTAGCCAGTGGCGCACTTACTTGACTAAATGCGCTATCTTTAACCGAGAAGGTCGGAAAATTCGCGATTTTTCCGGTACCATTCCGAATCGGTTAATCCACGTAAGAGTTTCCTAAATAGGTATGATGATTAAATATGTGGGACAAACATAACCTCTTTTTAGGAATATAATTTATTACGTTTTACAGAAATTCAACCCTTAGAAACCACACAAAAGTTAATAATTGGTTAATTCTAATTATCCACGGATACGGTGCGGTCGGAATATGAGCAATCAATAACCGCGAAGGTCGGAAAATTCGCAATTTTCCAGGGCGTCCGGAAACTGTTAATCGAACTCCCATGAATACGGTGCGATCGGAAAATTCGCAACAGTAAACCGAAGGTTGGAAAATTCGCGAATTTGTTAGGAAGACGATCAGGGTTGTTTCACCATTCCCTAAGAAAGCCATCCATGCGGCGTTTCTTCAAAAATTCATAAATTCTCCATGTTTCAAGTTGTAGAGCTGGCCATTTTCGAAAAATTAATGGTTTATATGCACGTTATGTGTGCAAAAGACAAACGTAATCCGACCAATAATTTTGGTACAATGGCAATTTTAATTTTAAACGCGAAACTATTCATTGGACACGTGATCCAACGTAAAAAAAGCGACAGAGGAATTAAGGTTACTTAACCTTAAGGCGCATGCGCATACGTAAGTGTATAGTATAGCAGGAGGAGAGATCAAACCGGTTTCTGGTGCGGGCGTTACCGAGTAGCTCGGATTGATGGTACGAATATATTCGAAATTAACAATAGAAATGTAGTGACTATTTCTATAATAGGAACACAGAACTTTTCAAATAGGCTACGTTTTAAACAAAAAGTCAGGGTGAAGCGGACGTGTAATATACCACTTCTATCGAAAAATGTAATGAATCATATGGGTAAGTGAGTACCATAAAAAAATGTACTTGCTTAGAACGGGGCGTGTTACCTGTTACGGGCCATGATCATTAGCTAGAATTTGTGGGGATTTGTCGATATCTCTTATGACCCCCTTAATGCGAAGTCACTTCATGTTTCGCATTATATACATATACTCTAGTCATATAAATCTAAGGTACTGAGTATGTCCAATTATTATCGGTTTGTCAAAACGATTAAGTATCTATATTAAAAAATTTGGAAGAAGGCTTGATTAAAGGTCAGTTAGATAGCTTAAAGTTTTTGTCGTCTTGTTAAGTTAGGTCAGAATTAAAAAAGTAATGAATCTGTCAATTTCAGGCGATCTACAGTAAAGTCTCGGAAGAAAAACAGGCGGTTCTACGCAACAGCTACCGAACATTGTTGCAGGACGAATCGCCCATAGTGAGGAAGGACGCCACCATAAACCTAATAGACCTGATCCCCTTGCTCGACAGAGAGCACATTGTAAACGAGTTTATACCAGCGTTTGATAATTTGGCCAAGGATCCGATGGTGAGTATCGATTAGGTCAGTAGAAACAGACTACAAGAGGAACCATAACATAGTTAACAATATTTTGAAGTATAGATTTCACTGAAAGTCTGAGATTTGCTCGACTCATTTATGATACGCGAAGGGTATCGAAGAAATCCATATTTTCTTTTGTAGCTTGAACATATGAGGTTGCATATCTCGCACACACCCACGAATCACAAATAGAATATCCGTGAAACATCCCCCCTCCATCATTTCTAACTTGTATTATAGGTCGATGACGAATCGATGAAAAAGCTTCTTTCAACCTTCATAGTTTCGAAACATAGTACGTTAGTTTCCTTTCCGCAGGACTCTGTTCGCGTTTTCGCCGTCGACGTGGCTGTGGCCCTAGCGAGCAAGCTGAACGAAGCCGAGGTCGAGAAATTCTTACTGAAAACGATCGAGGAGTGGGGAGGTAAGACTTTGTTATTACTCCTCATATCGAAACGGGGACTTAGTTAGGATGCCACCTTTAATTAGAGGTGTTCCGCGCCTCCATAGTTACATTAGTTTACATCAGAATTGATACAACAGAAAGGAAATAACGAATGAGGTTGCAAAAGGCGCAGATGAATCAGGACAATTACTCTGTGAGATAAGCATAATATAATTCAATCGTCTCTAGTAACGCCATCTTACGTTCCGTAGACGAAACACCGTCCTTCTTCCTTATAAACAATTTCAGTCTATTCTCGATATCGTGACATCTAGTTGGTTTTGGAAGCTCCTCTACTGGCGCCACCTAGTGCATTCGCGAAGCTTCGAGAAATTGAATACCATGAATAAATACACCGACACTTAACGAAACGACTTTAGTGATCGGCAGTTAAGTGAACTAACCCCTAGAAGAGAAGCGTGGCAAAGTATAAATAAATGGAGCGCAGAACCGCAAACCGGTGGTAGAAAATGTGGCAACAGGTGTTTTATATGGGGGCAAGGAAAAGTTGGAATGATATGGCATCAGAGGATGTGCCCTAAATTGGATAAAATTATTTTTATGGTGTAGGGAATTGGAAAGCCCAACCCAATGAAGTTGGTAAAAGACGTGCCTCGGGGAAATTTATTAGGGCCATTGTTGTTCTTAGTCTACATTAATGGCCGATATTATTGAGGAATACAAAACAGAAAACAAAGTAGTAACAAGGGAAATTCCAAAAGACAGCAGAGCTCATAAAACAGTAATTACAACGATTACAGAGAAAATCTGTAAATATAAGAGTACTAAGTTCTAGGAAAAGAAGACCAAAGTTGATCAAACTCGAGAAGAATCATGGAGTAGAAATGAGAAGTAGGAACCTCCGGATACGAGATTAGAATGCCATAATAAAGACCAATTATGCTTCAGCGAAGATCGAATAACATCAGAAATGCTAAAACTCGAGCAATGCAGTCCCAAATTAGAACAAAATGGACAAGCGCCATCTTTACTACTCGATTCTCAAGCATGGGTACGTACAGGGTATGTGTAGGAAGTATATGTACGAGGTATATGTTTGAGGTAAGCGTACGAGGTTTGGGGGAGGGGGTGGCACGGCTTATGTGTACGCTATATACACTGACTGTGTACGAGGTAGGTGTACGAGGTATAGGTACGAGAAATGTATACGAGGTATAGGTACGTGGTATGTGTACGAGATATTAATATGAAGTGTACATATATGAAGTATAAATACAAGGCATGTGTAAGAGGTATACGTACGAGGTATGTGTACGAGGTATGACTACGAATTGTGGGTACGAGTAAGGTACACGAGGTATGGGTACGTGGTATGTATACGAATTATTGATATGAAGTATATAGGTATGAAATATAAATAAAAGGCGTCTGTAAGAGGTATAGGTACGAGATATGTGTACGAGGTATGACTACGAAGTATCGGCACGACAAATGTATACGAGGCATAGGTACGTGGTATGTGTACGAGTTATTGATATGAAGTGTATATATATGAAATATAAATACACGGCGTCTGTAAGAGGTATATGTACGAGGTATGTGTACGAGGTATGACTACGAAGTATGGGCACGAGAAATGTATACGTGGTATGTGTACGTGTTATTGATATGAAGTGTAAATGCATGAAGTATAAGTACGAGGCATGTGTAAGAAGTACTTGTACGAGGTATGTGGACGAGCTATGGGTACGAAGCATGTATACGAGGTATATGTACGAGGACAAATCCATTGAAGAGATCAAAATGGCCCTAAAACAGATAAAGTACGATAAATGCCTCGGCGGAGGCCATACGACATCGGAAATGCTAAACACAGGGTAAGTAGTCCCGAACTAGGATAAAGTGAACGAGCGTCATCCTTACTACAGGGTTGTTAAAGATAGAACGTCCAACGAGAGCGAAGAGTCTACATAAATTCCCTTCACTTAGGAGCTTATAACCTCACATAACTAATTACGTCAATCCCCAGACGAGCCATCTTGGCGCATCCGCCAGAACCTCGCGCAGAATATCGCCGAGCTCCAGCGCGTCGTGCCGTACAACAGCTCCCGCGGGCGCCTCCTCGCCGTCTACCAGAAGCTCCTGCGGGACTCCGAGGCGGAAGTGCGCGTGACGGCCGCCCGCAACGCGTTCCTCTTCTGCGGCCACCTGAAGCACGGCTACGACGACTCGAGGCTCGGCGAGAACTTCGAGCCCGTGCTGCTGCAGAGCGTCCTGCCGCACGTCAACCTGATCGTGAGCGACCCCAGCGAGGAGGTGCGCCTCGCCATCTCCTCCAACGTGCTGTCGATCGGCTCGCTGGTCGGGAGGGACTTCTTCGACCGGCACATCCTGCCGCTCGTCGTCGAGATCTTCGAGAACGAGCCCTCGATGTCGATACAAGAGAACATGCTGCACAACCTGAACATGCTACCGGGGGACGTGGACCTGACGAGGTCGCTGCACTCGATCCGCAACGTGGTGCGCTCGCTGATAATAAACTCGCAGTCGCACTGGAGGACCAGGAGGAGCCTCCTCGTCGCGTTCATGCACATAGCGAAGTTCGCCACGAAGGAGTTCTTTGCGGACAACCTGAAGATCTTCTACGCAGCCCTGCTGGGCGATCCGATATTCTCCGTCAGACGGACCGCGGCGGTGGTGCTGCCGCTCCTCGCGCGCCGTTACGGGATGGAGTGGGCCTACGAGCACCTCGTGCCCTTCTTCGTGATGTTCACCAAAGACACCAGGTACTTGTACAAGTACGTGCCGCTCTACGGACTAGAGGAACTGATGTCGCCCTCCGTCGCCAAGAACCCCGCCGGGAAACTCCTGAGGGACTTCGAGACGTTCCTGGCCAATCCCGACACGGACGACGGGAAGAGGGCCGCCAAGGAACTCACCAAAATCACCCACATCACCGAGAGACTCGCGACCAGACTCGACGACCAGACCTGCAGGGACATCCTCTCGCTCAGCAACAGCATCGACGACTTCACCACCGACATCTCTTCGTACGCTGAGGACACGTTGGACATCCTCCGCCTGACCTGCAACCACGACGTCTTCTCCGTCGACGAGGAGGCGCTCTCCATGAACACCTCCACGTACCTCAGAGGGCTGCTCTCGCTGATCCACAGGGAGTACCTGCGCGTCATCCTCGAGCTGTTCGACGACAGGGTCGTCAACGTGCAGGTGCGCTCGATACACGCGCTGAGCGAGATCAAGCGGTTCGTCGATAGACTGAGGGCCGAGCTGGAGGAGGAGTGGGCGAGGGAGGCGGTCCGTCGGCTCGACGGGGCAGAGGTCGGGGAGCTCAGCAGGCAGGTCGACGAGGAGCTGAGCCGCAGGATCGTCCAGGACGTGGAAGAGGAACAGGAGAGGGCGCTCGATACGGAGCTGGCGGAGAGCGATAGGAAGGGGGAAGAGAACAGCGACGCGAAGGGGACCGGGGCGCCTGACGGGGATGGCAAGGGGGAGATCGGCGGCGCGATTGTGGAGAAGGAGAAGGAGGCGGAATTGAACGATTAAATAAATTATTGTACGAAAAGTTAGTGTTTTGATTTATAACGTAGGAGGGATGATCTTTCGGATCATAGAAGCTTGATTGTGGCATTGGTAAAAATTAATTATTTATTAATTAATTCTGAGTCATGGTAGGGTTCTGACGCGTAAAGCCAGATGTTGTGAGTTCGAATTCCACTCAGTGTTGGGCTCAAATAATTTGGGTTCGAATGTACTTCTCAATTAAATCTGGGGGTCGCTCTAATCTTATTGTGGGGCAATTCTCACGGGGAGGATTAATTATTCAATGCTGGTAGAGGTATTCTCCAACATTACCTGGCAGGGATGATCCTGAATACAAGAGGAAAACCTTGGGGCCTCAATTAGGGTTAGAGATTTACAAGATTTACACGCTAAACGATTTATAAATTCAAAAGTTTTAGGCGCTAATTCACCTGCACCACAAAGCAAGCGGGGCAAATTACATCGGCAGAGAGAAAAACTTTAGCATACTTTTAGGGCATTGTTGGAGGTACGGGAAAACCCTTCCTTCTATTTGATGTTTTCAACGTAACCTTTGATACGGTATTTTATATGGGCGCCATCCTTTAAAGGGTATGATCTTCATTACATGTTCCCGGATAGTTTAAGCTCAGGAGAGATGTCGTGAGAGAGACGAGGTCAAGAGATTTTGTGTCTAATCATTAGCTTTAGTGTTAAATTCGTAAGGTCCTGGCAAATCCTTGGAGGATCTGCCCTACCATTCCTGGAAAGTTAGGAGGAGAGGGACGGATTTGGAGGACTCGACTATGACCGCCATTTTGAAATGAGGAAACATCTTTAAATTCCACGAGCAGCGATTGAGAGCCATTATCGAGTTTGGGCTTGGACTTGACACGATTTCCAGAATCTAGAGGACATCAAAGATTCAAAGGAGGTTCTGGAATTACTGCCCTCCAGTCCCAATTTCATTTATTTCTTTTGTTGTATAGAATCGAACCTTGGGCGACCCTTAAGGAACTATTATTATCGTGAATAAAGACCTAATTTTATCTGAAGTGTTTGTATCAACAACAAATGGAAAAAATAACCTAGATAATTCAGTATGTGTAGATTATTACAGGCGGTGCAGGAATCCCTAGTGCAACTACGATACAAATCAGACAGGTATGGCAACAACAGGAAGAATGACAGGAATATTCTACGAGCAAAGCAACAGAATTATTAACACGACGATAGGAAGGATAGGGTTCGCGAAGTGCCTATGCCGATGTTGTACCAACGCGTCGCTTAGGGCATTGACCGCGAAGGGCGGTTAAAGGCACAAACCTAACCGTGCACATGCTAATACATAACAACGATTCGCTATTACGGCATTATCTGGCATAGATTCATTACAAGCGATGCATTTACTGTTCAAAATATCTGCAGAGGATTCGCGAGAGGAAGTATTATTTCATTTCAGGAGGTTTGTGTATTTATGGTTGCCTATCAATTCATCATGTATGATCGATTGTTCTTGAACTGTTGGACAAGTTGCACTGGTAACTTATGAAATTTCAATGGGTAACGAGCAACTTGGACCATCCACAAGAGTAGAGCAAGGACGCTTTATTTTTAATGGGCGAAGATATATAGACATCAAATAACGTTACACCGTGAACCATTTGGTCGTTTGCTAAGGCAGCCATGTGAAAGAGGGGCTGAAGGCCTCCATAAATCAAAGGGAAAAACTAAACAACATTGGTAATAAACTGATGAACAGCAAAAGTCTGGCAAGTAAATTAAAAGAAGTAGACTTCATCTAACAGGAACAGGAAGAGGGTACTCCTCTTCTAAAGTCTTCTAAAACGGCAATATTGTATGAGGAAGATTCTTCTACATTGTACTGTTCCCCCAAGTACTCCATTTTAAAAACTCTGGATCGGTTCCTTAGTCTCTCTCACCTAAGTGGGTTATTAACCCACGTTTCCAGAAATTTGGCACGCGTCTATTACGACATATAAATTGAGATCGTGCGATAGACTCTGTGGTCGATTCGCTCGGCGTATGAATCGACTCTTTAATAATTTCGTAAGTAGACAATTAATCCGGCATTAACGCAATATTTAGGAAAGTTCCCAAGCGTTCCAGACTCTACGCGGGAATATAAGTTATCGGTTGTGTAATTTCGCTATGATCGCTTCTCTGGCATTTTTCTCGCCCAAGATTAAAAACTGACGGGATAAATTAAAAGAAGATAACCGCGACACGCTCCAGTTGCGCCTGTTTACAGACGCACAATAATAATAGAATGGCGCTGTAAAAATCGAAACCCTCGCTAAAAATAACGGTGATCGTTACAAGTATCGAACGAAATCACGTTGCAACGACCGATTTTATTTTTACGCCAAGTAGAAAACCACTTTCCCTCCCAATGAAAGTGACAATGATCCCGTGCCATCCAGATATGATCATTACTTGCTAATCCAGTAATGACCGTCATAACGCATCAAATAAATCAATAGTATTAAAAGCAAGATGGAAATAAATTGCATTGCTAAGCGATGATCGAAATTTGGGCATCACCGGTTATTTTTACGAAGATCAAGGATCCAAGCCAACAATCCATAGTGCAGACGGGAATACTGGCGCTACTTTCGAAAATAAAACCGATTCATAAGAAAATCTCGTTTATATAAAATGGGGCAGAATTATATTTCGCCTTATCGTTATTTATAGGCGAGTTCAATACATCCATCACCCGTGACTCACTACGAAAGATATTTTTAACCGTACAGTCCCGATATTTGAGGAATCCATCCATCAGACCCGCGGGAAATATGACAGGATTTCAAGCTATTACATACTTCTAGTCAGTGGGAGGTGTCATATTAACCAACCAGGAGCTGCCTTTTGTCCGATGAAGCAAGACCGAAGGCCTATGATCAATGGGAGGGAGAGTTTCATACGGAAACTGTAGATTTTTTAAGAATTTTTGGATAATTGTTATTTCTTGATTATCAATGAAGATGTTTAGTCACAATTCAATTATTAATTATGGGGAAAATGGCATTTTTCATTATAAAATAACACGATGACGCCATCACTCGTAATGATTATTAGCCCTTCCCTGCCCGAGCGATTTTCTTTAACAACGCTATAAATTATAGGGCCGGCGTTAAAACGTGTAGGAAAACTTCTACTTCACGCTAAACTATACGCAGGGCTAAGAAGATTCGGGTTATTTCAGACCCGCCCTGTATTAATAACGAATTAGATTTCAGGTATACTAGTCCAAATTTGAACAGTGATTGCATTAATTAATGATGTATCGTAGTACTGAACGATTTTAAGAACATGTAAAACGAATTATTTGTTACATTCATTATCACTTGATATTTTTCAAGGTGATCCATTGACGCCGCTCGAATAATAAAAACCAAATATTGTTTGGACAATTATACGTCAATGATGTTATCAATCCTTGCTTGAATGTATAAGAGGATCTATCACATCTTTTAGCAATTCTTAATTCCATACATTTAACCATCACCTCCAGATCATTTCTGGAATTATAAGTAGAGGTCGCTACATACTCATATAGACATGATAAATGATAGACACTTATTGGCGAAGGCTGACACTAAAGGCGAACCTTTAGCATAGCTTCTAGCACGAGATGGCGGTATTATGTCAGATCTTTCAAACCCTCATTTAACCTCTTATTCCATTAGGAAGTTATAGATTTTAGCAACTGTTAGTTAAAAATCATGGATACCGTATAGAAGCAGACTCGATCGTTATAAAAGTCTCACTTTTTCGGCCACATGAGCGATGGTGGCGCCCTCGCGCTTGGTGGCCGCTACGCGAACTACCATGAAAAAATTCGCGAGCGATTGAGAGAGTTAAGTAGTTATACACAGCACACTGATTATAAATGTGAACGTTTTCAAGCCTAAAGCCTGTATAGCTCGATATTCCTTTCTATGGTATTCATGGCAACGTAGGAAACATTTTTAACCCACACCATATGGTACCTCAACAGTTTAGGCGCAACGTTCCTGCTGGTACCACCCAAGTTCCTCAACCACAAAGGAACTACGTGGCTCTTCTGTAGGAGTACAGGTTTCACCCCAAAACATCCTCATAGAGAGAAAAACATGACAGGTACTCACCTTGCAGCATGTAGATCGTCGCCTGGTACTCGGCCAGCTTCTCGTCGATGTAATCTTGGCTTTGGTTCGCTATGATCTCCGCCGTGGAGGGTCCGGACTCCTCGTCGTCGTCCACCTCGTAGTACTTCGGCGGGGGAGGAGGCTCTAGGGGCACCCCGACGTACTCGAATTCCCTGCGCGCGCCGATGAAGCTCGGCAGCTCCGGGGACGATTGGTTCCCCCTGAAGATGTCCGGGGAGTAGGGGTGCATGGCGCGAAAGTGATCGGGGGAATAGGGCTGCACGCCCCTGAAGTAAGGGGAGTCGCCGGGGGACGGGGATGGACATCTCGTCGGCGCTGGGGACGGCTGAATGGAAGAAAAAAACCATCGATAAGTCGATCGTTAAAAATTAAGAAACGCGACGAACGCTATATTGAAGCTCAGGACGTGAAACGTTACCATATGAAAGTACAAAGAATTTTCTTTAAAAATGATTCCTTGACAAAGCTTCAAACATGAGTTTTTAAGCAAGCAATTAGCAACATGCTAAAGAACACTGACATATTTTAAGGTTAGAAATCTATTTCATGTCCTATGCTTCTCATTGTTCCATGATACATAAAACTTATACTAACATAATGGGTTGCCTAATCATCACATATTAGTGTACCTTCCCTATGAACCTCCAAGGTTGCAACACATAATGGACAATTCTATATTTCTAATATTGCTTACGATGTACACTCCTTTGTATTTCGACCATCGACGTTTTTAATATTTCTTCTAACTACATTAGGGAGGAGACTTTGAAATTACAGGAGAGAGATATTTTTTAAATGGGCGATAGATATAGGATTTCTATTGGCCAGACAAATAGGGATTTTAGAAAAAAATCAGTGGGTCACGTGGAGAGATGTCAAAAAAAGGGACAGAAAAGGATTCGGCTTAGTGAATCAATTAGTTAAGTTGATGGCAAACGAAATAATTACCGCCTTTCACTATTCATTAAGTGTCATAGCCTTATTATACATGTGGTAATTTTCACCCCCAAAGACCATGAAGGGCACATCGGCACAACACAGAGTCAAAAGTTGAACCACAGTCCACATGCACTGCATTTGTCATATAAATAAATAAATTCTGGACGCCACAAAAAGAAATGCTGTATTCCAGCTGTTTTCCGCCTAGGAAGTACATCCACAGCATATTTCGAAGTTCATTTACTCGTATAATTACAGAATTCCCCTTCTTACGAGTTATTACTTTCTCGATATCTTTAGACCGGAGACAGAAATAGCCTAACTAAAATTTACAGCCGCGAAATTCTGTCGAATACGACGGCGCGGAATTTTCTCGACGAAGAAAAATAGAATCTCGACGAAAAAGAATCACGAAACGAGACGGAGCCGCAGAAAAATCATCGTTTTAAAAATCTCATGAATTTAAAACAGAATTAAGAAAATGTGTACTCCAATTCAAGATTAAAATAGTACATGTTACACCACTTTACATTACAAACGAGAGTGTTTCTTTACGAATAGCACCGCTATAAATATCAGAGATGCATTAAGTAACGACATATCCACATAAACTTCCTAGACAGGTTCGATCTATCAAAGTGATCGTTCACGTCAAATACGATTTAATAACGAGTGCAGGTCGTTCACGTCTCATTTACTTATGCATAACATCGGGCATGTTCCAGCAGGGGTAATAAACATGTTCCAAACATGTTCTAGGAATGGAATCACCAGGCAATCACTAGTCGGGACTCTCACAATAGACTCTCAGTAGCTGAGACTCTCAATCATTCATACAGCAGGCAACCACGATTCTCATTAGCTGGGATTCTTACAATCGACTCTCACTAGCTGAGACTCTAAATCATTCATACGACAGTCAGCTACGACTCTCACTAACTAGAACTCCCACAATCGACACTTACTAGCTGGGACTCTCAATCATTCATACAGCAGGCAGCCACGACTTTCACTAACCGGAACTGCCATATTCGACTCCCACTAGCTGAAACTGTCAATCATTCATACGACAGTTAGCAGTCAGCTATGACTCTTAATAACTGGAACTCCCATAATCGACTGCTCTAGCTGGGACTCTCAATCAATCATACAGCAGGCAGCCACGACTTTCACTAGCTGGAACTCTTAAAATCGACCCTCACTAGCTGGGACTCTCAACCATTAATACGGCAGTCAGCCACGACTCTCACTAACTGGAACTGCCATAATCGACTCTCACTAGCTGGGACTCTCAATCATTCATACATCAGGCAGCTGCGACTCTTACTACCTGGACTCTTACAATCGATACCCACTAGCTGGGACTCTCAATCATTCATCCGACAGTCAGCTACGACTCTCTCTAACTGGAACTCCCCTAATCGACTCCCACTAGCTGAGTTTTCCTGCTAAATGGATGTAATTGCATATCTGAATGTACTTTTCAATTCTAATTAATTTGTTATTAATTATTTCATTCCAACACGAGGCCACGATAGGAACAACTGTGCCATGACAGAAGATAACAACAGTCTCCTGCCCTTTTTCCCCCACGTACGAGCTCATTTGAATCTTGACTGATATCTCAATAATTACGAGGGTTACAAAGTCGAAGACTGTATCAATCGAAAGTGATTGATTTATAAAATTTTATTTTATTTATTGTATAACTTTCTTCATAAAACCGTTAAGATTTCCATATGGTTTCAACTTAAGAACACACTGTATAAGTGTAAAAATGAAGGAGAAATTCACTGATCATTGTTAAAAAAAAGCTCCTTAACCAAACGCTTCCACAATAACGAGAAAATATATCGGTGTCGCA
Source organism: Cryptocephalus primarius (assembly GCA_963576515.1). Taxonomy (NCBI): domain Eukaryota; kingdom Metazoa; phylum Arthropoda; class Insecta; order Coleoptera; family Chrysomelidae; genus Cryptocephalus; species Cryptocephalus primarius. The sequence continues at coordinate 16,935,561 of OY754940.1, read as the reverse complement.
AAAAGATCGCAATTAGCATGGGCGGCATTGAGTGGCATTTTCGCAATCTCGTAACATTATTCTGCCATTTCGTTGTATATGCAATTTTTGTTCAAAGAAGTGGAGGGTACAGAGAAACCTCAAAAAGTGCTCTGGAAGCTTTTCAAACTCAAATGGGTTATTTCCATGCGTTTCGATAACTTTTCCTCAGTGCGCATCCTTCGTTCATTTCATAGACACTTAACGTATGCGTATATAACACTGTGCGCCACCTGACAGTGGTCGGGTGCGCGAAGGAAAGCTCCTGGATTCTGGCGCAGACCCATTGTGAGTCCCATTGTTTTATAAAGTAATTATATGTAAAAAATACAATAAAAATTGAAAAAAACTGCATGTTTCTATGCCTTGCGATCATTTTCGGGAAACAGCAGTTTTTTTCTATTGAAAAGCAAAAAAAAAATGTTCAAAAATATTTTTGGAAATTGAAGAAAAATCACTTTTTCTAGTTGTCAAAAATATGAATTGCCTCTTTTTGCACTTTTAAAGCAGTACTTAAGTGTACCCTACATTTTTAGTTACTCCTTCTGATATTCAAATGAACAAATTTTTGTCGACCCAACCTTGAATGATATCAAGTAGCTTGCCTGCATTAAAATTCCGTCTTCTCCACGAGATGGCGCCCATATCATTCATTTGTCAAACAAATGCACACATACGGCAGCAATTGAAATCACGTTGGGCGTGACTCATCTTGTTTTTTATTTATCAACCGGCAAAGGGATATCAAATTAATCATCTCGAGGTCGACTCACCGGGTGCATGGGCCTCCTGAAGGGCCTCGGGCCGGGCGATGCGGGCGGCGGGGGCGGCGCCGGCCACCTCGGCCTCGGGCAGGGCATGCCGCCGAAACGGCCCCCGGAGAACATCTGCTGCCCGGGGCTGCCGAAGAGGCGCGGCGGGGGCGGCGACGCCCCGTACGGCGACGGCGGACGGAAGGGGCGCGGCGACCAGCCGCGGTTGGGCGGCGCGCCGCCCGACATTCTCGGTGCTGCTCCTTATTTCACGTATGGGGCGGACCTCAGGACGCCATCGCACCTGGAAGAGAAATGAAAATGCCCAATGACTAACTGACTTAGTAATTCAGCGATTGACTAACTAACTAAGTGATCTGAACTATCGTGTTCATACGCCGATGCCAGGATCCGTTATGTAGAACGATTCCTGAAGGAATCCAGACCTTAAATTATCAGTACTGAAACCAAAACAACCTCCATCTGTTCCAGAATTCGTCAATGTAAACTAGCCTTGAACAAATTACAAGCCTTCAGCCTGAAATATTCATTTGAACTAATGCAGTACGAAATGTACTTAACCACGTTTTCAATTATTGGTTATTCAATATTATTATTGAATTATTATTCAATTGAAGTATTATTCAATGGGTGAAGCACACCCAATGTAGCAGATTTCAACAAATTCTGAACATCGTCATAAGCCAAGGTTTGTTCTATTGAAGAACACCTAATCGTATACCTGAAATGATCGTTTGAACAACATAAGAAACAAATCTCGATTTCCCTAAATGGTCTTAAACACGTTCTAGAAGCTTTCTAGTTATAACTTTAACCAACAGGAAAATCGAATCATGTCAAAGAAAATTTCTAGAGACTCCTTCGGAACTGTAAAAGGTAGAATGGGCTTAAACTTAAAAAGTTTTACAGGTTTATGAGTTCATACTTTAAGTTTACTTGTAAGGTTTAGAAAGCTATAAGAATTTAGAAGGAAGAGTCCAAAGCAGCGTGGAAATCACCCTAGTAGGTAAGTAAATCGTCTACAAATTATTCCTTCTGGAATTCTGGAAGGAAAGTTCCTCCTGGAACCGATATAATTTTGAATTGCCTCCAAAGGGATTTAGAAAGTTATGAAAATTCCAAACCATTTCATTTAAATTTTAAAAGTTAAATCGAATCTAAAGTAAAAACGTGTCAGTTATACCTCCAAATGTTAGGAAAAAGGTTCCAAAGGTTCTTCTCGGACTTTTAACATCCAAAACTGTCTCCAAAAGCGATATAGATGGTTGCAGAAGTGCCAAAAAGTGTCAGTAATATCCCCAAATGTTACAAAGAAAAGGTTCCAGAGGTTCTTGTGGAACTTTCAACATCCAAAACTGACTAAAAGCGATATAAAGGGTTGCAGAAGTGCCAAAAAGTGTCAGTTACATCTCCAGATGTTAGGAAATTTTCAGTATTTAGAAAAATGGTTGCAACGCTGCTTATGAAACCTTCCACATCCAAAACTGCTTCTAAAAATGATACAAATGGTGTCAGAACTGCCAAAAATTGTCAGTTATATCTCCAAATGTTAGGAAAGATGTTCCAAAGGTTCTTCTGGAACTTTCAACATCCAAAACTGTTTCTACAAGCGAGACAGATGATTGCAGAAGTGCCAAAAAGTGTTAGTTATATCTCCAAATGTTAGAAGAAAGGTTCCAAAGGTTCTTCTGAAACATTCAACGTCCATAATTGTCTTTAAAAAGTGAAATAGATGGTTGCAGAAATGCCAAAAAGTGTCAGTTATATCTCCAAATGTTAGGAAACTACAAGTTTCTAGAAAAAAGGTTCCAAAGGTTCTTCTGGAACCTTCAACATCCAAAATTATCTCCAAAAACGATATAGATGCATACATGCAGAACTGCCTCTGTAGATCATACAGATGGTTATAAAAGGATCAAGCCATATATTTTAAACGTAGATTTTTTTGATTTTGATTCAAATAGAATCAAAGTAAAGATTCCAGACCACTTTCTATAACCCTAAGAAGCCATTTAGAAGGTAGACGTTTGAGGACAATAGAAAACTTTAGATTTCCATAATTATGGTCTTCGATAGGTTCTAGAGCCTTTCTCGTTATAACCTGATACAACAGAAAAATTTAACCATAGTAAGGAAACTTTATAGAAATTCTCGTTGATTTTTGAAAGGCCGTTGTAGTTAATGTAACAGTTGTAAACGTTATAAGTCTTTAAGGATCTAAAAGGGAGATTCCAGGCATACCTCAGGAACTATTAAGGAAGGAAACTGCCTCCAAAAGCAATTTAGACGATTTACCATCAATTTTATTTTTAACGTTAGAACGAAACCAAAATAACGTCCAGACGCTTTTCCAGAATTTTAAGTCATCGAAAGTGTTATGAATTCAAATTTAAAAGGTTTATGGAAGTTTCGAATCATGCCTCGAGGAAAATCGAGGACCACAGATAACATCTAGATGTCCCTAAAGAGTCTTAGGATTTTTGAAGATCAGAATGGCAATTTATGTCTCATGTTTATTTTTAAACGTTGATAACGTCAAGGTAGATGGCAAACTTCCTTCTGGAAACTCCAACACGCCAGCTGCATCCAAAGTAACTCCAAAAGATTTCAACTGTTTGAAGGAAGCTCCAAACAATTTCATTTCAATTTGCAACCTTAAAAATAGTTTGCAGTACAAACCCCAGTGGTCTTTCTTCAATCTCAATGTACCAAAAGTTTATTCCTAAAGAACTATGGAAAAACCTAGAACCTTTTAAGCGATCTCAAGTAGATTCTAGAAGCTTTTTCGCTTTTTTTTCAAATACTAGAACGTCTGTATCACACGAAAGAAGATTCCAGAAGTTCCAGGAAAAATGTAGGGCAGGTTGAATGAATATCCTTCATCCAGAACTTGGATTATTTGTTGGGATAAATCCTGATGAGATTGTACCTAATGCACGTACCAAAAGGAAATATCTAGAGCTTGGATGGATGATGGCTTGGACAAATTCTGAATTCTGGACTCATTTGTACTTTAGTGAAGAAGTCCTAGAAGTCCTAAGGGCCAAGACTGAAGCAGAAGAAAAATACTGGCCAGTACTTGCAATTACAGGCATTGCAGATGAAGGCAAAACGAGGTTATCGTTCCACTAGTATTGGAGAGTACAAGCCAAGGAGGAAAAGCCCCACGTTACATGAGTAAAAACCAGATGAAGCATTGATTACATTAGAGTTTCTTGGGCGTTTCGTATTTATTTCGGGTCACCCCTCTGCATCAACGTGACATTCAAGATGTCATCACACGAAAATATACCGCGATGATCATTGCAAAAAATATAACTTACGAATAAAAGTTACATCTACACCTACGGAAAAAATCCACCGGCAGTATTTTTAGACTCGATGTTAGGGTATTCTAAATCGGACAAGGAGTAACTACGAAACAATTCCAAGACTAGAATCTTCGAATCCTAAGCGGACTATTAAATTTCAGGTGGAGTTTACGTGTCGTGGACGAAACTTTGGGTTCACTTGGTGCTTCTTCCGTACACTCTATACAATATCGACTAATTAATGGAAGCAAATGAGTTACCGTTAAAGATGAGCTCGCGTGGAAGAGGAGATCTTTCGGGGACGTCGCGCGAGACCGGCAACGACGGAAAACTGAAACGTCCAGACGCCGACGGTGACCGAAACCTTCCTGCCCCCCTTCTGAGGCTTTAATTATAGAATTTGGCATCGCGACGCCTCTACTCTGTGACGCTCGTTGCGCGAAACTCGAAGGGAGACGCGGATTCTACGAGCTTCGAGAAGAACGATGTCCCACTTTCACGGACTTGTGAATTATTTGCGAAGGGCCCAGATTATCACAATTTTGGATTTTTTGGAGCGATCACTTCTTGTACGCAACAGAGTTTTCCGTTTTTCCGTTGCTTAGGTCTTATAAGTGCTACAACAGCGCCACTTATGGATCCGCACGACAACTAGGAAGAGAAAATTTTAATTGTCCTCAAAAGAAGGCGCCGATGATGCTGGCCCGATAAAGTCACTAGATATTAAAAGTACCGCAATTCATTGGCCCAATGAGTAAGCGAGAGAACCACCCGTTTGGGAACAAATATGGCGGATTTTAATATAAACAGCTGTTTGACAAGCGTGTCGATTAGAATTTAATGGTTATATTTGTCGGTTTCGATTTACACATACAGTGTGGTGATAGGTGAGATATATATTGTGATTTGTTTTTTTTTTTCTATTAAGAACGTCTCAAATGCCTTCGTGTTGAGTGTGTAAATACAATGCTCGTGAGGGTAATGTGAGATTATTCAAATTACCTGGCGGTAAGTTGTAGCTAAAATTATTTAATGTATTGTTTAACGCCTCTTGTATTATTTAATAACCTTACATGATATTTGTTTGTTTAGATGTAAACAGAAGAGATGTATGGAAAAGGGCTGTTGACAACAGGGAATTACATGAAAATGCAAGAATTTGCGAGGTTAGTTATAAAAGAATTTGCCATTTGCAATATTTCACTTTGGTAACTTTTAGAGACATTTTTCTGAAAAGCAGTTCGAGCAGAATAGGGCCGATGAAAAGAAGTTATTGAAGTGGAATGCTGTGCCTGATTTACTGTATGGGACATTGTGTGAATGCAACACAAGTGTAGAAGTAAAACCTTCGACTTCTACACATAATATATGTGAAGTACGATCTGAGGTTCATGAAGAATCTGTGAAAAATCCAATGGAGATTAGTTTTCGAGATGAATTCGTTGAGCCTGAAATGGAACAGCTATTTTCAAATGATGATGTAAAAGAAGAACAACTGGTTAATAACTTGAGAAAGGCTTTACGAAAGGCCCTACGTGAGCGTAACACATTCAAAAAAAAAAAATTTGAAACAAAAGTTACAGATCTTGAGAAAGTCTTCCATAAGGATCAATTACAATTTTTAGAAAAAGGCAACAGTAAAGGGCAAAAATGGTCTGATGAGACACTTACTAAAAGCTTAAAATTATATCTGGCTTGTGGAGCCAAAGGATATAACGAACTGAGAAATCAGAATCTTCCTTATCCTAGTATTCGTACGCTGCAGCATCGCCTTCAAAGCTTGAAATTTAAACCAGGTATTTTGGAAGATGTTATCAATCTGTTAGAGTTAAAGGTATGGAGCAGTTGTAAATTGTGGGTTTGGTTTAGTTTTTACTTTCCTTTTATTTTTTCCTCATCTTCCACATATTACATTTAGTAGAAGGAAAAGTAGGTAGCCTTTCGAGACCAAATTGTTTAATCTAGTTTACTTTTTAGTACTACTTTTTATTTCTCTACTTTAATTTATTAAATTTATGTTTGTTCTTTGATAGGTGAAGCTGTTTGATGACACTGAAAAGCATGCCGTCCTACTTGTAGATGAGATGAGCATAAAACCAGGTCAGCAGTTCGATGTTACCACTTCTTCAATTATAGGGCAGCCTACAATTAAAAAGGCATCAGGAGAGGAAGATGCTGTTGCTACTCATGCGTTAGTATTTATGCTTGTGGGATTGAATACACGTTGGAAGCAAACTGTAGCTTACGAATTCACTAGTAATTCTTTCTCAGGTGAAGAAATGGCAGAAAAAATATACGCAATTATTGCAAAAGCTCATAGTATTGACCTTAAAGTACATGCCGTCGTTTCAGATATGGGTGGCCAAAATCGTGGTTTTTGGAAGAATTTGAATGTTGTTGCTTCCAAATATAGCCACATAAGAAATCATGTGCCACATCCTATGCTTTCTGGGGAGAAATTATTCATAATGCCTGATGCAGTACATGTTTTCAAAAATGTTGCTGGAGCCATCATCAGTAGAAAATTGTTATATATTACAGATGATATTGCACAAAAATATAATTTACCATCCAATGAAATATCAATTGAAGCAATAATACAAGTATTTAATTTGGACCAATGCAATATTTCAAAACTTTGCCCTCGTCTCAAAAAAAATGTCTTGAGCCCATCACATTTTGAAAAAATGAATGTGCGATTAAGTACACTAAGCACTTCTAAGCAGCGATGTTGCAGCTGCCATTATGTATCACATAACAACAAACAACATTGAAGACAAATATCAAACCACAGCCTGGTTTCTACTTTTGATGCATAAATGGTTTAAATACATGACCAGTAGATGTGCAAAATTGGGTTTGTCACATTATAATGAAGAAGAATACTCGTCAATAGTTGGCTTTTTACACTCATTTAAAGACATCACATATAATATTACTTCTGTTGATAATATTTGGAAACCATTTCAAACAGGGCTTTTATTAGCAACACAAAGCGCTCTTGATATGCAAGAACTTTTTCTGGAAAAATACAATTTTAAGTATGTTTTATTAGGAAGATTTACACAAGATGCGCTAGAAAATTTATTTTCTTCTGTACGTTGCCGCCAACCCATACCAAACGCTTATGAATTTAAAGTAGCGTTAAGATTAATCTGTTTGTCACAATATGAATCCAATACGCATTACTATTCTCAATCCGATCAGGAACCCATAATTAGTTATTGCAACACAAAAAGCCCTATCCTCGACAAGCACACCGACAATGATTTCGATAATTCCCTTATGATACCATTTACAGGTAACAGTTCCTTATGTGAAACTTCAAAGGCAGCCCTTTATAGTTCGTTGGGAGCAATTTTGTATAAAATAAAAAAAAATTTTAAGATATGTGACAATTGCTATTCGAAATTAATTACAGTAGACCAAACTTGTAATACATTAAATTGGTTTACAAAATTAAGGGAGTACAAAGAAAATTTGCTAGTACATCTATCAATGGATTTATATCACTTCATATATAATTTAGAAATGACATATAGATTAAATGAACAAATCATAATGCGGAGTACTATGCAAAAAGAAATTTTAAAAACAACATTTTTAGAAATGGAATATGTTCAAACAATCCCATCATGCCATAATATTATGCTGAGGGTTATTGAGCAATTCATTAAAACAAGAATTATTTTTTCTCTTAGAAATACAAATGAGGAACATAGAAAACCAACTATTGATCGTAGTAGCCGAAGTATAGTCATGAGAGATGTTCTTAATAAAATTTAAATTTTCTTCATTTTTTTTTATTTTCAACTCTTCCTTAAACTGTAACAGATAATATATTGTTAATAGAATAGCTGACAGCAATTTAACAACTTTTTCTGTAGATTGTAAGTTCAGTTGTAAAAGAAAAATTGAATTGCAGATAGCTATTTTATTAACCATATATTATCTGTTATTGTTTTAAGTGTAGTTGAAAGCCTAAAAAAATATGAATGTGGTCAACTATCACCGTGAATAGCGTCTTTATGAAATGGTAAATAAAAGTAAGCTGTTTGGCTGTCTTAATCCATTTTCAGACAGCAAAGTCATAATAAAACTAGAGTAAGGGATTTGGATAATCGGAGTTCGAATAGTTAAGAGTTCCATTGAACATCATTTTGTGATTAATAACTTGGGAATTTTTGTATCATTGGTAAAATGTTTAAAATTTTATGTAAATGGAATTACACTTGTTAATTTTTTATTGTACGATTTGTCTTGTTTTATTGTATTGTTGAATATTTGTTATAAAAGTCAAAAATCAATTTACCTTAATTTGTTGAACATTGTAACATGTTTTTAAATAGGTGGTATTGTATGACTTAAATTTGGACAAATCTTTTATATAACTGTAGGTTAAAGTGCAGAAATATGATAATTAATAAAAGCACCATTTCCAACATTCCGTGTTTAAATTTGTTATATATTATTTATGATATATGTTTATGATATATGATATGTTTATGATATATTATGTTATGATTATGTTTATGATATATGATAAATGTTTAAAAACTTATTCTAAAGTGATTAATCGATAACACTGCAATAAACCAAAAACCAAATTTAGCAAAATAGAGTTTTCTGCATGAGACAGTTCTACAAATTAAAACTTGACTGTTCTAGACCATTTCTTCATTTATTTAATTGAATCGTATAACAATTAGATTGTAAAATGTCTACACTCAACCTAAAAAATAGTTATCATCTGATTCGTCTTCGTCATACATTCAAAATACGTCACGTTTTTTATTTCACATCTGGATTTCAATTTGCCGCCTGAATTGGGAACAAATATGGCCGCCAATTGCGGTACTTTTAATATCTAGCGTATCTAGTCTATCTTCCTATTGTAGGTTTGTTCTATTCGACCGGCTACGGTCAAATTTCTGACAAATTGCAACACGTTCCCAATGCGCATGCCTCGACTTTGACAGGTCTCAGATCAAATAGTCCAGTTACTCAAGGTTTTTGCCTCTAAATTCCTTAAGACGTGAAATTTTGATTAAAGTGGAGAATGACTTGTGGGGGCCGCGTTGTGATAGCTGGCAACACTCGGATTTCCACAGAATTTACAGAAAACACTGTATACTGCCCGTAGATAACGTTTTTGGAGGTGCCAGGTGAGGAAAATGCATAAATTGAGAAATATAAATGTTTAAACATTTCCAGTTTTTTGGCGAATGCGCACACGCACCCTGCAAACATTTCGATTTATGGTGAATTCGATACTTAATTTTCACATCTGAAAAGAATATAAATAGACATACCAACATTAATTATGCAATTAATATTGAAATACTATGGTGTCTTCTCTTCTTTCTTCAAATGTTTTTATATACTACAAATAAACTCCATCAACCTAACCTTGACTCTGTACATTCAAACCAAGTCAAATGTATTTGTCGAAATATGTTTTAATTTTGTAGCCCTGAAAAGGGGCGTTTGTTGACGCTGAAATGGTAACACTCCAAACAGCTCCTACTGCCCATGAAGAGTTGCACCCTTACTGCACTTAAAGACGATATCTTTCGGCCACATGTTGCAAAAACAGTGTCAACCGTTCCAAAGGACAAGAGCCATAACCCTCCCAAAAAAGGAACTGGTCCACGTATTCTGTGAGGTAGGGAGACCCCATTGCTCCACGTTGCCTTATGAAACGTTTCATACGGGACCAGTACGCTTCGACAGCATTTGTGCAGACCCCCGTTATCGGATCGATAAAATTCCGAGAATGGTTCACGGTTTTATGGATGTAGGGGGTAACGCCTCCCAATGTAGAGAGAGCCCGGTATGAGCGGAACTCATCGGTCCAAATCTCTGAACCGGGAAGTACCACGCGCACAATATGCTTCATCAGCACAGGGGACGAACGATTAGGAACGACACAAATGTATCCCTTCTTAATCGTTGCATCGTATATGCCAATAACCCATCGCAATGGTCTTCGACGCCCTCTAGAACATTTGGGCCGAGTGAGCACACTTTCATCAACTTGAACTACATGCCCGGGCCCACCTAGCAGAAACGATTTGTTATCCTGCAAGAGTTGCCAAGAACAAATATCCCTGAAGTACCGGAGGTGCTGAACGACAGTACAACGCTCCGACATCAGGAATTGCGCAATTGTCTTGACACTCGAGTCACAAACCCACAGCCATAAAATACATAACCAAATTCGAACAGGGATCCTAATATCTTCGAAGAACGTACCTTCGACGAGGCTATACTTCTTGTTGCAACGACGACAGTTGAAACAGTGGCCCAAAAATCTATCTTGAAGCGCAATAAGGGTGCAAGGCCTTCTGCACTGACGTTTCGTACACGTCTTCGCCACGGGCAATAATCCTCGCCTCTGGAATGTAGCAAGTAACTGAACGTCCGAGGAAGTCAGAATCTGCAAAAAGCCCTGGAAGCTCCCAAAGAGCCGAGGGAATACCGCGTTCGCCATTTTGCGAGAAAGTGATGAGAATTTTGACATCTCACATGAAGTATTCCAATGGAACAGAAAAAGTAGTGCGAAAGACACCGTTCCGTGGTCGTAATTGTCGTATTCCGTGCGTTCCGTCCCTCTATGACGTGAACAATGGCTGATTTGTAAACATTCGGAAAGCAGAAATTCAAATTGTAATTAAAACAAAAGTACTGATTCTCCTCACCTGGGTTAACCACAAATGATATGAAGACCACATATATAGTGTTTCCTGGCAATTTTGTGTAAATCCGGGTGTTGCCAGCTATCACAGCGTGGCCCTTGTTGGGGGTTCGAAGCGGCATCCTTAAACATTTTTATAACGGTCAAAACCGATGCTGTTCGAACTAACTTTCGTTCGCATCATTTAGCAATTGTAAAAAACTGCGTCCCAAGCGAGACAGATGGGTAAATCCTCTTTCTCTACAACGAAGCAGTAAATGACTTCTTGTAGAAGAGAAAAAAGAGTAATTGCCCATCGTAACAATGTACTTGGCGAACATTCCTTAAAACATCTGTGAATCTCGAAGTTAAACGTCCACGCCAAAATAGATGATTTAGAGAGTACCGTTAGACTTTCGAAAATATTTCCTGGGAAAATCGAAGCCCAGCTCAAAGTAGAAATTCACAGATAGTACTTTTCAATCCGGTCCCGTGGTCAATGATAGCGACCCACAGGGCGCGCGGTCACGCCCTTCCTTCGCGCTTAGTAGTTCGCGAATGCCGCCATTGGCTTTGGCATTGGCAAATCTTAATATCACAGCTAGGAGAGGGCTCTTACTCAGTCTAAGGTATATACTAAAGTATACTAAGGTAGATACTGTTGGGAAACCGGGATCGCGGCATCCGTATGCGCCTAGAGCCGGATCTGGCTGTCGGCCTTCAACGGAAGATGGTAGGATCCGCTGACACGGCTACGACCCGGGGAAATACCAGGGAATCCGAGAACAGGCCGAGGAACCGGGGAATCCCAACGGGGGGATAACCGGAGGAGTCAGCGGAGAAAGAACGCAGGAAGAGAGATCATTCGAATAAGCGTAGTCAGAGGTGTAAGAAGTTACAGACCAAGAATAAACGGAACTTTTAGCGGAGTAGTAGATTTTTAATTCCTAACAATACTAAGGTATATGTTTTGTGACTCAGCCTTCTCAGTCTCTTGCGTCTCTCAAGTCAAGTCTGTTAAGTCAAGTTACACATTTACTTTGACACAGTCGTTACTTAGTTTTACTCGCAATCGTCTCACTTCAATCACTCTCCACTCACCAAGTTTATCTTTTACATTTGGTTATTCGTACTTATTACGTGAATGGACGGAATCAACACTATAGGTTGTCTTCCCTAATAACTAGTTTGTTTAGTCAATTCAACTCTCCTGGTTGTGGTATCTTTTTTAATCTAGAGTCTTGTAAATACATGTAAATTCACGGTTCACACTAGTCAGACATTAAATTAGTGTATATAACTTCTCATTAATCTTTTGTAAATACATTTCTTCTCCCTGACGAGTGTGAATAATCATTACACCGCAACCGGCTGCATTATTTAAAGTATTGGATTTTTAGTCAACCCAACGGCTAAAAATTGCACCAATAGACTCAAGAAACAAAAGGTATATGGTGCCCAAGTGTGCAAGAAGGGGGTGGAAACCACCCCCTTCTTGGGGTGAACATTTATATACTCAAAATAACCACAGAAAGCAATAGAGAAGTTAATTTTAAGCAATAAATGTTATATGAAGTTTTTTTGATAAATCAATACTTTCCGAGTAATTTGCGATTGAAAATGTCAATTTTGGACTTAAAAAATTCATGTTTTCGAACACGATTTTACATATAACACAAAAACCACTGGTGTTAGGAAAAAAGTCGTAATGAACAAAAAGAATAGTAGAAAAGTAGGTAATAAAAAAACAAAACAAATGGCGTTTTTGTGATATGATGACATGACCGTCTCATTTTTTCAAAGAAAAAATAAAAAATCAGTACTAGCGGCGGAATTAGAACTACACGACAAACAATATTTTTCAAAATACAATAAAATCGTACAAGAAAAAGAGAACGATTGCATCTATTGGAAAACATTAACCGGGTGTTTTCACTATTCCTTGGCAGAAACAGGTACTGAAATGGCAGAAAATTTGTAACATTTCTGTTGATTCTGAAAAACCTTTTAGTATTACCTTGCATTTTCTTCCATCTCACAGAAGAATCTGCGTTTAAGCAGTAAAAACGTTACTAAAAGAATTCCCAGTGGTTAAGTAGACACACTATGTTCATTGAACGACAAAATTCCGTACATAACCTCACTTTGTGCTAAAGCAGATGGAAACCCCGGCGTACCTGCGAAATCTGTACCTTCTCCTCTGGTAGGCACGGAACACAAAATTCACGGAGTTCACGTGCGACCAGAGACGGCGATGCGATTAGTGTAACTGTCGGAAGCATCTCAACTTCGGCGATAGAGGTCGTAGCGAACGTAGAGACTTCTAAACTTCTAAGATAGAGGAGTCCATCCACATCCAAGGTAGGGCGTGAGTGAGGTTATGTATGGAATAGTGTCCTTCAACGAACCTGGTATATCTACTTGGGAAATTCTGAGGAAGCGTGTTGGGGACAAAATGTACTACTTTGTGGCAGATCAAAGGTTAAGGAAATGTTGTATGCTACAACAGGCCTGTTGATCTTCTTGGAATCATTCTGGATCTTCCAGATAGACGGTTAAATCAAAGTTTTCGGTCATTTAAATCCAGTCACATCCAAAAAACATAACGGTCTTTTAATTTTGTTTTTTAAAATCACTAACCTTGAGTGACGACCCCAGCTGTCCTGCTAAGATGTCCGCCATTACTGGTAAAATAACTCTGGTACCTGAAAGGCAGAATATAATATTAGGGGGTGTTGAATATTCGAAATTCATAATAGTAACCATTAAAAAGCAATTCTTCTTCGAAGCTGTCTGCCACTGCACCATTAAAAGGCAACCACTTTTGCCTCTTCGCCTTTCCACAAAGTTATTGCCACCACCACACCAAAGACTTACCTAAAACGTTATGAAAATATGTATTAACAACAATAAATCAACGCAATTTAAAATGTGTCGTCCTTCAAGAAAACATTTTAAAATGAACTAACCTAACAAACAGCTACATCTATCTTACTGTCCTTGTATGAAGTTCTATGCCATTGTCGAGACAATACTCACCTGAAAAATATTATCGTTTTATATTAACCGCTACTAACATAATAAGTGTATTAAAAACATTGATTCTATAAAAAAATTTTTAAACACTAACCGTTTGACAATGGCATATAGGCATGAAACCCACTGCTACTAATCCTATGCCGAGGTGCACGCCACTGTCACGAGAATGTCCACCACATACACTACCTGAAACAAAACGAAATTGTAATCCAAAAATAAATTTAGGAACAAATCTAATTCGAAAAGTTATTAACAAATGAATTGATTAATAATTAACGAATTTACATCAAACAACATGAAAACAAGATGGCGGATGTACTAGCCATGTAAATGCGAGTTTTACGTGTAAACTACAGGTGGAAGGTCCATAAGCATCAATTCAATGATAATGAACAAGAAAAAGGTTGTTGAGAGGAAGTAGATCAGAAGTTTACTTATGCAATCAGTGCTTTTCAGAGGTACAACAGCCCCGTCTGCAGGTGAAATTAGGAATGCAGGTATCCAGACAGCAAAATCTGCCGGCTTGAATGTCTTTTGTTCCGAAAGTGCTGCCAGCTGGAGTAGGATAGTATGAATTATATTAGCAAGGGGGTAGGTCAAAGTTGGTTGAATAACCATTTGAATCAAAGGTTCTCAAGCAGAGGTTCACCTCTCCCTTTGAATTTTTTATTATTTATTATGTGGTATAAGGTCCCCCTTGTTAACTTGGCTGTTTAATAGGAGGGAAAACGACACTAGATTGGCCCATTTTTGAATAAGCTAGAAAGTGTCCGGACTCTTTAAAACCCCCTATACGTCGTGACCGTAGATATTACGTGCGGATAAATTCATCTTAAATTGGTGAAAGTGATGAACTTTACAGTGAAATAAGTCGAAAAATTATTTTCAAGAAAAAGGAATAAAATGTTTTCATTTCGTTCACACTGGGTTAATTTAACTTTAAATTTAAATATTATCCAGTCATTGAGGGTAAAATACGGTGATATCGTAGAATTATGCCAAGCAGCACTGATTTACACAAAAATTTGGATTTAGGTCATACCTCTAATTCGAAGTTGAAGCTATACCTGGGTTGCTTTTTACTTCTTAGGGGTTAAAACTACCCCTATTTGAAAATAATTTTAGAATTGTAGATTCAAACTTACAATCGAAAACAGTAAACATCAGTTGACATTTGGAAGGTGAAATTATTATGAATTAAAAGTTTTTAACCTCTAAAAATCACCTGCTATGACAGTAATCATTAAAAATTATGTTGAAAAATGTTATTCACCAACTTAAAATGATTTAATCATATAGTGATTGATATATATCATATAGTGATGATAAATTAATACATGTTTAACTGTTTTAATTGTTTATCGTTTTTTATGGATTTGAACCCTTATAAAAACCATACAGTTGCCAAAAAAAAACAAAAATCCCCTAGGGCACTATTTTTGGCTAATTTTACATGAAAATTCCATAAAATCCCCTGAGATGACACAGAAATTAACGCTCCAGAATACCAGGTACCTTAGAGACCGTTACCGTAGTGATATTCGTGTTCAGCGCCTTCAAGAACCCCCGAAGGAACGATTTTTGGCTAAATTTACATGAAAACCCCGTGAAATCCCCGAAGACGACTTAAAACCATCGGTCCCAGGCACCAGGTACCTCAAAGACCATTGCCGTCGTGATGTGTACTTTTAGCGACTTCAACAACCCCTACGGGCAAGTTTTTTTGGTAGTTTTATATGAAGTTCTCGCGAAACCCCCGAAGACGACGAAGAAACCAGCAGTCCAGTGCACCAGGTACCTTAAAGACCGTTGGTTTTTTAGTACTCGTTTTCAGCTGCTTCAAGAACCTCCGTGGGAAGAATTTTTGCGTAATTCTACAAGAAATTCCCGCAAAACCCCCGAAGACGGCGTACAAACTAACAGTGTCGGACACCAGATACCTTAGATACCATTACCGTCGTGATATTCGCGTTCAGCGACTTCAAGAACCCTGGGAAACAATATTTGGCTAAATTTACAAGAAATTCTTGCGAAACTTCCGAAGACGACGTTAAAACCAGCGGTCCGCAGCCCCAGGTACCTTAGAGACCGTTACGTCATGGTACTTGCGTTCAGCGACCTGAAAAACCCACACTGGCACGATTTCTGGTTAATTTCGTAGGAGAACTACACGAAAACCCCGATGACGACGTATAAATCAACGGTCCTGGGCACCAGGTACCTCAAAGACCGTTACCGTCATGGTACTCGTGTTCAGCTGCTTGAAGAACCCCCGGGGGAACGATTTTTTGGCTAGTTTTATAAGAAATTGCCGCGAAACTCCCGGAGACGACGTTAAAACCAACAGTTCTGGGCACCAGGTACCTTAGAGACCAGTAGCGTGACGATATTCGTGTTCATCGATCTCAAGGACTCCAAGGGATAATTTTACATGAAAATCACGCGAAACCCCTGAAGACAAGGTAAAAACCAGCGGAACTGCACCAGGTATCTTAGAGAGCGTTGCCGCCGTGACATTCGTATTCATCGACCGCGAAAACCCCATGCGCATAACTTCTAGCTAATTTTAGATGAAAATTACGGGAACCACCTGAAGACGACGTAAAAACCAGCGGAATTGAGCACCTGGTACCATAGAGACTGTTACCGACGCGGTCCTAGAGTTCATCGACCTCAAAATCACCCAAGGACACAATTTTTGGCTAAGTTGACATGAAAATCCCGCGAAACCCTGGAAGACGACGAAGAAACCATCGGGCTTGGGCACCCGGTACCTTAGATACCGGTACTATCGTGGTACTCGTGTTCAGCGATCTCAAAAACCCCCACACGCACGATTCTTTGCTAATTTTACATGAAAATCTCGGGAAACACACGAAGACGACGTAAAAACCAGGGCCCTGGGCACCAGATATCTAAGAGACCGTTACTGTCGTGACAATCTTGTTCGTCGACCTGAAAAGCCCCCAAGGGCACGATTTATGGCTAATTGTACATGAAATTCATTCGAAACCCACGAAGACGGCGTTGGAACCAGCGGTCCAGGGCACCAGATCCTTAAAGACCGTTACCGTCGTGATATTCGTGTTCAGCGACTTCAAGAACTCTCGAAAGAAAGATTTTTGGATAAGTTTACAAGAAACTCTCGCGAAATCCCCGAAGACGACGTAAAAACCAACAGTCCTAAGCACCAGGTACTTTAAAAACCCTTACCGTCGTGATATTCATGTTCATCGACTTCAAGAACCCATGGGGAAACGACTTTCGACTAATTTTACAAATAATTCCCGCTAAACTCCCCGAAGGCGATGTAAAAACTAACGTTACCTGGCACTAGGTACCTTGAAGACCGTTACCATAGTCTATACATACATATAGTCGAGTCACTCCTTTGATCTCCTCGAAAAACCGGCATTTTTTGCTACCTATCATAAATCATTTTATAGTCCCCGTAAAGGATCCGAAACCGCAATGTACAGGGGTAAAGCGACTGTGAAATCGATAATTTCATTAAATAAAGGATCGACATACGGGTGGCGGACGAATTTTAATCATTTTTCAAGATTCAGACTAGTTGAAATTTTGTCGGCGCAAGATTATTTACAGACGTATAAGGTCGAAGTACACCATAAACAATTGTAATCAGGAATTTATCAGTACTTCTTGAAGTAATTGCTGTTTGCGAATTGTTAAGGATAAGGATTGAAATCAGTTGCAGGACTTGAAAAAGGTTCGTGTATTAGGTACACCCTAAATAGACAAAGTACTTAGAGATACATATATTTCATTGCTAAGAGAACACATAACAACCAACATATAAGTACATACATAATGACCGCATTAGGTATAAATATAATGAAGTACAAGTTTCTTGTGTATTTACAAGTATTTCAGTTTTTACATATTTTTTAATACATTTAATTTAGGGTTTTCCTTATTATTTTTTTGTTGTTTTATTTCTCTATTCGCAAATTTCAATGTATAGTATATTCTTACTCTTGTATATAAATAAATAAAATAAATATGAGGAAAATTGGGACATGGGTGTGAAAATTTAACATTTTTAAAGTGATTTAGTAATGCCATCCCTACGCCCTCATTTATAGAGTGGTCGTTGAATTTGGATGTAAAAATTTCTTCCAGTGTTACTAAATAATTAATAAAATCAATTGGAGGGACGTTTAAACCTCCAAATATCCCACCATGACTGCCTTTATACTTCTTTAGCTCGCGAAATTTGGTATTTTTATCGGATTTTTTATTGTTGCTGTAATTGACACAAATGTCACATGAGTGTTTTAAAATACACTTACGTAAAAAGTATCCACCGACATATACAAGTGCGTTACCTTCTACAGTTTGTAAATTTTGATAGTCTGAAGTCTCAATGGCTAAAACTGATTTTTGTTTTTTTGATGACGATGTATGGTGCTGCAAACAAATACTATTTTCCATTAAATTTGGCGTTATGGCGAGTAAAATGTCACTAGCATCCTCTATACAATTACTAACCTCCGTTTCTTCAAAAAATTTCAAGGAAAATAATTTTTTGAATGCCCTTTGAAATTGAATTGCAGTAGGATTTCTGGCGTTAACAGAAGCGTTTCGAGTTTTACCAAAAAAGTTTTCAATGCAGTCTTGATTCAAATGCCTGGTAAGTAAAAATTTATATTTTTTTGCCTGTAATGTTGTCCATAATTGTCTAATTGAAGAGATAGTTAGCCTCCACCCGTAAATGAACCGAAATTTTTTGGTTACATCTATTCCGGTGTCATCTACTAATTTTAAATTGGAAAAGAGTGTGTCCATTTTATCTAAAAAATCAATTTGTTCTTCGGTTGCCTTAAATTCTTGGTAATTATCTAAATTGTTTGAATTTAATATATGAAATAAATGATTCATATTTTCAATAAAGTTGGCAGTTGTTTTAGCGTGCGGTGGCAATTTTTCAAATTCAATATATGTATTCATAGTGACATCAACGGAGCGGCTAAATACCTGTGAAGCTAATTTCACCTTCATTTTTTTGAAATTATTAGGATTTATGTGCTCATCAGTCAGCCTTGGTGCCAAACGGTATTGTTTTGTTTTATCTAAATTATACATTTGTTCTAAAAAAGATTTATGTGTAACATCACCGTCGATATACAAATTATAAGAAAAAAAAGTGTTCCTAATTGACTTCAGCAAATGAGGCACGTCGAATATTAAATAAATTATAGAACCGTCAACGATAAGATATGGTTTTTCAATTGATAATTTCAGATTTTTCACCATTTTAAAAAAGGTTGGACCTTGGTCGGATGTAACTGCGAGGACATTCAAACCGACGTTTTTAAGTCGTCTTATTGCTTCTTCAATTATGATTTTTAAATCTGACGCGTTTGTTGAATTTTTTATATATATATACATCCCGTCGCCGTAGATAAATGAGCATAAATTCAGGACAAATAGGTGAAATATTTGCGAACATTACAGTGGAATAAATCGAAAAATCAAAATAATTACCGGTAAAGCCGCTCAGGAAACTCCCCCCGATGCGAAGACACGAGGGACCGACTCCCCTTGGGCACCCACGACGCTAATTTTTCAAAAAAAAACCGGGAAAATTCAAAGAAACCACCAATAATACGCTCCCGGTAATTAAAACCGAACCTCTTCGTTACCGATTCACTGTATAAATGAAACAGCGAGGGAGCAACGTTGGGCCGTTTTTTGTCTTAGCGCGTCTAAAAAATCTCACAAAAACTGTGCTCAAGCGTGAGTCTACGCTGATAACGCGCGACGACGAAGGAAAATCGTTGTTAAATTATTTTCAAGCAAGGGAATAAAATATTTTCGTTTCGCTCGCACTGTGTTAAAATTTAAATGTAATTACAGATAAATACTTAATTAATACTAGAAGAAAACTTGAACTAACCGTTTATTAAATATACGCCCTTTATATTACATATACACTGTGTCCCAAAGTGGACGCAATAACAGATGTAATTGTCAAAAAATTGAACATTCATACTTTGCCCTGCTGGATATAAAATTAATTCACGACAAATATGAATGAAACTGCACGTACACAGGGTTCTTTTAGAGGAATTATTTTAATTGTACAAAAGAACATACTACAGTTTGATTTAATGACCCAAAAATAGTAATAATGAAAGTTGTTTAGAACTATTTTAGGGTAGAATTGAAGGATATATCATTTATTAAAATGTTTCATTCTGTTTCCTTCTAGTAAATATTTGCTTCAGGAAGACATTTTTAGATTAATAAAACTACCTATATAACATTTCATTACTGAGAAAGTTGTTGTTTATTAAAGTTTTATTGATTCAAGTAAGTAGTAAGTAAGTAAGTAAGTTTATGGCGAGGTGATTTAGTTAGATGTGGTCATAAGAACTTTTCGCTTCTTAAATTAGAAGTATTTATCAATAGTCGCTCCTTTATTTAATGAGAGTAGTGATGAATGTGTTTGTTGTACTGCACTACAATATTATTATTTTAATAATAATTAATAGCGCATTTGTTCTAAACTTTACAATACTTCTACAAGTTACAACAGTGCTAAATTGATCGCAATTAAATAATTTCATATATCAACAAGACAGGAAGTGTCATAATTTTTATTCCAAACATTTCTTCAGTAATAAAAATAATTTATAACAACAATAGATAAAAATAACGAAACAGCAATAATAGCAAGTCTACAATACTAAATAATTCAACATAGCAGTTTCGTCTCTCCTGGGGAATGTTCGAGTCGCTCCTCCAGAATACCCGACTTATCCCTAACGATAAAACTTGAAAGTAATTACGCCTTAGGTTACGCTCTTCTCGAGACTGTTCTCCACCGAGGAGTTCTCCTTGCTCTCCAACTGCTGCCTCCACATGTTCGCGTATATGCCCTCTTGCCCGATCAGGTGCTCGTGCCTGTGGAAAACAGGATTTAGAAAAAGGTACAGTGTTATTCGGAGGTGAACTTACTTTCCCCTCTCGACTATTTCGCCATCTTGTAGTACCAATATCTCATCGGCGTGGATGATGGTCGATAGCCTATGGGCCACTATTATGGTCGTCCTATTTGCACACATCCGTTCCAGGGAGTCCTGGAAATTGAGCCGATGTGGCGAAATGGGGTTAAATTTGGAAATGGTGGGAAAGATTACTTACAAGCTATTAAGGAGAGCTATATAAACAGGACTATGGATGCATTACGGGAGGACAATCATAGCTAATCTAGTTATGATTGTCCTTGTCGTATGCGACTACCTGAATAATGGAGATTAGGATATATATATACATAGCGGGGGTCCTACAGCTTCCTTTGCCGCATCCCGCATTTCGTACGCCATACTCTTCTGTCTGTCCACTCGTTTTCCTGGATAGCCCTGTCTTTCATGGTCTGTTCTATCCCATCCTTCCAGGACCTTGAGGGTCTTCCTCGTCTTCTTCTATTCTGCGGTTGATACATTACTGCCTTTTTTGGCCATCTGTCCTGTTCCATCCTCATAACATGTCCGTACCAGAGCAGCTGGGTCGTTTGTATTCTTTCCGCAGTTGTATATACTCGACCTGTTCTTCGTCGTATATTTTCATTTCGAATGTGTTCTATTCTGGATATTCTGCAAGATCTTCTCAGGTAGTCCATTTCTACTGCCTCGATTGTTTTCTCTTATCTCTCGGTAAGTTGCCAACATTCGCATCCATATGTTAAAATAGGCTCCACTATAACTCTGTAGATTGTCAATTTGGTGTTAAGGTTAATTTTATCTGACCACAGTAATGAGTTTAGAATTCGTGTAGCTCTTTTTCCTTGTTGCACTCTATTTTTTATATCTTCTTTTGTTGTTCCATCTTCCGAAATTATGCTTCCTAGGTATTTGTACTGTCTACACCATCTAATCCTATTTATTTGCAGGTCGGGGTCTCCATCATTGCTTCCTACCGTCAGGTATTCTGTTTTTGACATATTCATATGTAAACCCCATTTAGCATATTCGTCATCCAACTTTCTCAGCATATAATCTGCATCGTCCTCGTCTGCAGCTATAACAACTTGGTCGTCCGCGAAAAATAGAGTTGTTAGGTATGCATCTTCCATCTTAATCCCCATTCTTGCAGTTTTGGCTCTCCAATTACTCAGAGCTTCTTGGATGTATATTTTAAATAGGGTTGGAGATAGGCTACATCCTTGTCTTAGACCTTTCGAATGCAAGAATGGCTTCGATAAGGTGCTTCCTACCTTGGCTACACTTTTCGAGTTTTTGTATATGTTTTGAATAGCTCGAACATAGACATTACTAAGGTCAGATTTCGTCAAGATTTCCAACAGTTTTTGCAAAGGTACCGTATCGTAGGCCTTTTCAAGATCGATAAATACAAGATGGGTGGCTAAGTTCCTCGCTTTACGTTTCTCTAGTACTTGTTGTAGAACAAATGTATTATCAATACATGATCGTCCTGCACGAATCTCTCTCTTCCTCTATTTCTATCGTATGTTTTTCAATTCTATTTTTCAATACTCTGCCGTACAACCTTCCCATTGAGCTAGTTACACTGATGCCACGATAATTGTTACAATTTTTCTTATCCCCTTTCTTATATATTGATGTTATATGTGCTATATTCCAATCTTCTGGGATTGCGTCTCCGTTCATCAGACACATATTAAATAGCTTTGTTACCACTTCATGAAATATCACAGGTCCATTTTTCACTAACTCAATGGGAATGTTTCCAGGCCCTGCCGCCTTTCCATTTTTTGACTCTTCCAAGGCTTTCCGAATTTCGTCTACTGTTAACTCATTTACTTCTTGGTTATCAATAAGAATCTCCTTATATTGTAATCGGAATTCTGGTCTCTTTTCCGTGAATAGTTCTTTATAGTGCTTCTCCCATTCACTTATGCCTATTATATTAAACTTATTTTGTTGTTTTTCTTCCTTTCTCATATTTCTTATTGTTTTCCATGCCATTGCCACCTTTGTTCCTCCCATATATCTATCAATCTCTTCGCATTTCTTTTCCCATGTTACATTTTTACTTTTTATAACTTCTTTTTTCACTTATCTATTCCAGTACATATATACCTTTCTGTCTTCTGCTTTATGTGAGTTTAGGTTTAGGTTATGGAGATTAGGATGCGAAGCCAAACCTGCACCGACAATGCAATCATTGATTTCATTTACATCGGATGTATCGGCAGGAATTTCCCCCACGTTCACCCAGGCATCCAAGAGAGGTACGTGACACGTAACGAAATAACACTTCCTCCCCCTTACGAACATGTAGTTAAGCCAAATTCCTCAGAAACTTCCAATGCGCAGGCCATCGTGTAGACCTAATCTACCTTTAGTTTTGGCTCAAAGTTTCCTATCTGAAGAATCTTACCGTAGTCGGTATACTCATGCCACTCACTTGTATGTTCCTCTCGGTCTGGGTGTCGAGGGCGCTGGTCGCCTCGTCGAGGAGTATTACGTCGGGGGCCTTCAGCAGCGTCCTCGCTATGGCGACTCGCTGCTTCTCGCCGCCGCTGAGGCGGAGGCCGCGCTCGCCGACCTGAGTCTCGTAGCCCTCGGGGAACTGGAGGATCTTCTCGTGGATGTCGGCGCCGCGGGCCGCCTCGATTATATCTGCCTCGGACGCCGTCAGGCGTCCGTACCTTATGTTGTACCTATGAGGAAATTGATGGATTTTTAACGGGTTTTTGATCAAAATAGGAGAAATTCTAGTAAATGTTAATAAATTCCGGGAAGAATTCACCCTTGGATGGATTTTTAACGGGTGTTTGATCGAAATAGAAGACCTTCTAGTAAATGTTAATGAATTCCAGGGAGAAGTCACCCTTGGATAGATTTTTAACATGTGTTTGATCAAAATAGAAGAAATTCTAGTAAATGTTAATGAATTCCAGGGAGAATTCACCCTTGGATGGATTTTTAACGGGTGTTCGATCGAAATAGAAGACCTTCTAGTAAATGTTAATGAATCCCAGGGAGAATTCACCCTTGGATAGATTTTTAACATGTGTTTGATCAAAATAGAAGAAATTCTAGTAAATGTTAATGAATTCCAGGGAGAATTCACCCTTGGATGGATTTTTAACGGGTGTTTGATCAAAATAGAAGTGATTCTAGTAAATGTTAATGAAATCCAGGGAGAATTCACCCTTGGATAGTTTTAACGGGTGTTTGATCAAAATAGATGAAATTCTAGGGAATGTTGATGAATTCCAAGGAGAATTTACCCTCTTCACTACATTTCCAAATAAATTCAGCCATATTAACCCAAAGGAAGTTAAGGAGTTTCTCCAAAACTTATCTGGATTATAATGAACTACAATTACCTTTAAAAACATGAAGCTTTTAAAGTAGTTTGGGTACTGATTGAAATTAACAATTGCAATCAACCTATACACCAAAATATAACTTAAAACAAGTTATGACACAATGAAACAAGCTGCCGAATTCATTACAAACTTATCACAATTGTTTCCCACTTTTACTCCCTATTTTCCATTACCACCTACTTAATAGTGTTGTTGAAAAGCACAGTATCCTGCGGGACGACTCCAATGGACCTCCTAAGCGACTCCTGAGTAACGGTCTTAATGTTCTGTCCGTCGATGATGATGGAACCGGTCTCGACATCATAAAACCTGAACAGAAGCCTTATTATCGTACTCTTGCCGCTCCCAGAGGGGCCTACCTAAAAAAAAAAGAGGTATCAACTATCATAGCGTACGGAAGGGATAGGTGATTTCTTACCAGCGCGACCGTTTTACCGGGCGGCACCGAAAACGTCACGTTCTTTAGCACCAGCCGCTCCGGTAGGTACCCGAAAGTCACGTTGTTGAACTCGACAGCGCCCTTCTTGACTTGGATTGGTCCGGCGCCAGGGGCATCGATCACCTCCTGCTCCTCCCGAAGGAGATCGAACATGTTCTCCATATCGACGAAGTTCTTCTGGATCGCTCTGGAAAATACAAAGGATAATTAGTATCCGCGACACATTCGTAATATCGTGATGGAGTATCATGTAATGATCGATTTCATACAGGAGTAGAGGGTTTTCATAAATGACTCGCCCAAACGATGATTCCTCCACAAAAAGTTAAGAGATTAGAATGAATAAAAATCTCCGGTATTTATGCATAGCGTTTTCTTATATAAACTCCATACCTATAATAAGTCCCGAACCAGTTCAGCGGCACATACAGCTGCACTATGTAAGTAGCGAATAGGACATAGTCGCCAGCTTTTAGGATGTGCTCGTTCACCACCATGTGGACACACAATAAACTCCCCGCCAACAGACCTGCGCAAATTATGATGTTCTGCGTCGTGTTTAATATGTTGGAGGTGACGATCGATTTGAACTCTTCTTTCTGGAACAAACGAATTAAAGCTGAAAACGCTGTAGGAAATCCAGAGCTTAACAAGACTAGGAATAGTCGTACAATCACAAAGACAAAGAAGTATGACGCTTAATGCAGTGGAGAATATAAACAATAACTTTAGATGAATCACTACTTAGTACTTAATCAGAACTCACTGTGTAATTAACATATTAGATATGTGTTTGTCCATGGACACCAGATATTCAACTGCAGTTTAATAACTTTACCCTTTTTCCAATAGGGTAAATTGGAATTGAGTTTAGGCTGAAAAAAGGTATATAACTTGAAACTTGTACGTATAATCGGTAGTTTCTATACTTTCTCTTTACAATTAGGACAAGATTTCATGCTTAAACCAATAACATCAATTAAATTGTTACGACTGAGGTTAGACAAGCATAGGTAATTGATCAAAGTCTGCCGGGGACCAAAAGAAGGCGAGGAAGGAGCTGATTGGTTAAAATTGGGAACATTTTGAGTTATACAGGTTTTAACACATCAGAATTGATCGGGGTTATAAAGGCGAAACTCGGGGAGTTTTCTGATAGATTTGCCTCTTCACAAATAGAGAAGGCGGATCTGCTGAAAAATATCTCTGGTAAAATTGAATTGATGAAAAACACAATTAATCAACAGAGAATTGAACAGAGTTACATTGAAGAAATCCGCATGTTCCTACTAGAGGGCCCTCAATGTCATATATTCAGCGTTGCTGAGTCTAGATTGGATTCAGTGGTCGACGAGTGTGTTGTCAGTATAGATGGCTATATTCTGATTCGACAGGATCGCAATGTGGAAGGTGGAGGAGTAGCTCTTTATGTTCCGGACACTTTTACTATTAAAATACTTGAGCGCTCAAACACAAACGTCTCAGGCAGACCAATGGTACCGGAGTACTTCATATGTTCTATACAAGAAAGGAACTCTCCACCTATTCTCGTTTCAGTGATTTATAAACCACCTCACGTTGGTATATTTGTTAATGATTTCGATGAACACTTGCGGACTTGGGAAGCTAATTATAGTCATAAAATCATTATGGGGGGTTTTAATGGAAACCTCTTGTCTACCACTGATCAGGAGGCAAATGCTGTAAGACGATTTACCATACTCTTTCCATCGTTTCTCATTCTGCAACACAATACACGGCAACATCTCATACTTGGATAGACGTTATGCTCACAGATGGCAACGATGAGATACTTAGCTCCACTAATATACAATCCCCTTTTGCGAGCACTCATACGCATGATATTATTGACGTCACCATAAAACTGTTCTTGTTAGAGCCTGCAGATTTATTGTCTACGTATCGCGACTATAAGAACATCAATCCTGAGTTATTAATGTCGGCTCTCTCAGAGTGTGACTGGTCTCCTTTCGATGTCTCTGACTCTGACTTGACGAGTGGATTGAACTGTCTTAATACAAACTTGACTGAGACTATTAATAATCTTATTAATGCTTCAAGGGCAAACCCCCTTGGATAACCACTGAACTAAAGAACCAGTACCTTAAGAAAGGTGCAATTTTACGACGTTACATACGTACAAAGAATGTTAGATATCTTGATGAGTATATATACCTTCGCGATAGAGTAAATTTGCTCTCCGAGCAAATCAGAAACAACTTTTACCGAGATATAATCTCCAAAGCCTTATAAAATAATTCTAATAATATATGGCAACAACTTCGCAAGCTGGGATTACTTCCTCATGAGGGAGAAAATTTACGTGGCATTACGCCGGCATTCCCTCAATGAGCACTTTGCTTCGGTGTCTACTTCTTGTTCTGAAAGGAACATAAACTATGACGAGGTCCTTTCTACGGCAAGCGATATTGGTTTCAAATTTTCTGACGTAAGTTTCGCGGATATCGTATTAGCTGTGAAACATTTCACATCGCAGGCACGAGGAAGTGACGATATTCCACAATGTGTAATAGCTAAAGCGTTACCCTTCTTAGGTCCGTATCTCGTATGTATTATTAATCTCTCCCTTTCAAATGGGGTTTTTCCATCAAAATGAAAAGAATCACAGTTATTGCCATTAAAGAAGACAGCCACACCATCTGTTGCTTCGGACTTTCGTCCCATAGCATTGCTTTGTTTTCTTTCCAAAATTTTGGAAAAAATAGCTCACGATCAAATTACAGAATATCTGAGGGCACATAACTTGATGGACCTGACCCACTACAGACGGAGTATAAGGAACACAACAGCACCCAAACAGCACTTCTAAAACTGAGTGATGATATCAGAATTGATATAGATAAAAAGAAAATGACCATATTGCTCCTCTTCGATTTCTCGAAGGCATTCGATACCATTTCGCCTTACAGGTTGCTAAGAGTGATGAGGGACGTGGGATTTTCGAAGACCGCACTTAATTGGATCTCCCCATATATTATCGACAGAAGACAAAGAGTGATCACAAATAACGAAGGGTGTTCTGACTGGATTGCTACCAATCTGAGAGTTCCACAGGGTTCGGTTCTTGGGCCTCTCTTGTTCTCTCTATACCTCAGTGACTTGGGCAGGATACTAACGGTCGAAGGGGTGAGATACCTATTCTATACTGATGATTTGCAGGTTTATCTACAGGTGAGAAGGGATGAGATTCATAGTGATATAGCATACTTGACACGTGTAGCAGACAAAGTATCAGAATGGGCTAGTAACGCAGGATTAAAACTTAACTTTTCAAAGACCAAGGCGATGATATTCGGTTCGAGTCGAAACATCAACAACCTTCCAATAACACTGTCTCGTCCTGAATTAAATGGCACTCCTATCCCGTTTGTTGATACAACCACCAACTTAGGGGTAATATTAGACTCGAAACTTACGTGGAAGCCTCAGGTAGCTGCAGTGACCAAACGAGTCAACCGTGTACTTTATAGTCTACGCTTTTTTCGCCATTACACCACTTTTGAATTACGCAAGCGACTGGTAGGTGCACTAACACTGTAACATCTGGACTATTGCTCCGTAGTCTACCTTGAGTTGTCTGATGAGCTTAAACTTCGTGTCCAGAGACTTCAAAATACATGCGCGAGATATGTGACGGGTGTTAGAAGGTATGAGCACATTACTCCCTCCAGACGGCAGCTTGGATGGCTAAGAACAGACACACGGTGCATGTATTTCTGTTAGGTTTTAATCTACAAAATATTGCGTATGGGGGACCCATCTTATCTGGCAGAGCTATTTAAAAGGTATCAGTTGAGATGTCCTGCAAGAGGAGATTAAAGGAATTATCTATTCCGGGTTTTCGCACGGAGACCTGCCGCAGGTCGTTGCAAGTATTTGGTGCATATTTCTGGAACTCCATCCCCAGTAGTATTAAAAATGTTCCCTTCCTACGTAGATTCAAAAAGTTATTATAGAAACAATTTTTTGCAACTGACCTAATGTGATCCTTTTTCAGTGTCATTCTTCAGTCGCTCACCAATGTCGCTTCTCATCTCATCTAAGAATTGCACTTTAGTAATTAATGTTGTGTCGTCTGTGTCTACACCGATATATTTTATGACTTGTTAATATACATCTTTTAGTTCTGATTACTTTATCGATAGAGGCATTTCCAGTAGTGAATTGAATTTTAATGTAGTAAATGTAATGTAATAAATTTAATTATAATATGTAATAACCAATAAAAATTCAATTGTAAATTGATACTGTGATAATAAAAGTACTGACGCTTATCTGTGAGATAAAAGCATATAGTGAATTGCTTGATATTGTTTCATAATGTACGTTGTTAATGTTACCTCAAGCACGTATATAAAATGTATAAATTTTAATACGTATTAAATAAAGGGTTATCTATCTATCTATCTCTTTTTCTCTCATGTATAAAGTTAAATCCTTTTGGTATGTTTCTCTCACAACATACCCTCAATGCAACAGACACTTAACGTATGTGCAACATGCAGTGTTTTGCTGTATTGCTATACTTTTTTGAGATGAAGAGTTCGCATATCATCGTATGGATCCGATACTGCATCCTCGAATTCATCACCTGAAGCTCCTGTCCAAGACATCATTGGAAGGCCAGTCATCCCATTCTAACAGCTAAAGTTACATCTACAGTCCAAGACCCCAGTGCAAGGTTTCTACGTCTACTGTTTTTTCGTTAAACTTTAATGGTCAACCATTGATTGTATATTACGATGAGGTTGCCCAAAAATCCTGCCACAAGTATTAGAATCTTTAGATCTCTTCGAGCTATAAATCTAGATTATAGAAGCTTGTGGCTTCTTGGTACGTTTCAAGCTTTA
This sequence comes from Cryptocephalus primarius, assembly GCA_963576515.1. Lineage (NCBI taxonomy): Eukaryota > Metazoa > Arthropoda > Insecta > Coleoptera > Chrysomelidae > Cryptocephalus > Cryptocephalus primarius. The sequence goes on along the minus strand of OY754940.1, from coordinate 16,906,065 downwards.
AGATCAAATGAACTTGACATCCATTGGAACGTTCGGAGCTCTACAGGCCTAAACTGAAGAACCATGTGGCTTTGTGGCACCATTAAGGCTTTTGGAGCAATAAAATCCAAGGAACGTGATAAGTTTAGAGCTACTTGAGTCCTATACACTTATATTTTAGAATCTTGTAGCTTTTGGAAATGCAAGATCGAATGAGCATGGTATCCATGAAACTTATTGAGCTCTATAGGTCCTGATTGTAGAAATTTGTAGCTTCTTGGTATATTTAAAGCATTAAGAACAAATAAGCGAAGCATTTTAGTTTTGAAACCCTGTAGATACAGATCACAGAAACTTAGGAATCAAACGAGCGTGGTATCCTTTGAACTTTAGAGCTGACAGATTTAGATTATAGCAATTTGTGGTTTCCTAGTACTTAGAGCTTAGAATAAAACGAGCCTGACAGATTACCCTCCATCCATATTTCGTGGAACCACCATATGAAACCAGCACAGCAAAGTGAACGATTTCACATAAATCACTCATAATACTAATGGATCAGCAAGGGTATAAACGATTTTATCTTTATGCCATTGCTGAAATCCCCTGAAATTCCATTTTTCAACATCCAAGCATGAGCTGAACACTGCCATTATAAGCACAATTACACTTCATACCTGAAAGTTGAGCACCGCGTCTCGAAAAGCGTCGACTTCGTACTTTTCCGCCCCATAATACTTGACGGTCTCGAAATTCAACAACGAGTCAACGCTCCTCGCCCTCGTCTCGTTATCGGCCAGGTTCATGCGCCTCTGGAACTTCGTCCTCCACTCCGTAATCGCGACGGTCGTTACTGAAAATAAGGCTCAATGAGTACTCGCCCCGTGCTTTGTCCCAGCGTCGATCGTACTTATGTACAATATCATGGTGACGAAGACGATCAGACCAAACCATATGTTGAAAGCGGCGATGAAAAACACGACCGCCACGATGATATCGATTATGGTAGGGGCGATGGAGAAGATTATGTAGTTCAAGAGGTTGTTAATGCTGTCCGTGCCCCTGTCCATCACCCTTAACACCTCTCCGGTTTTCCTTCCCAGATGCCACCGGAGGGATAAACTATGGAGGTGTCGGAACAACTCGACCTAGAAAGGAAATAATAACTTTTACCAAAGTATTCACGATTCAGGATTTCTTTATTCACTCTTCTCAGAACCTCCACATATGTTATTTTGTCAGTCCATGGGAACTTAGGAATCTCACTTAGCTCACATGTAAACGTTTGGGGTATTGTTCAGAATCTTTGCTTCCACCCCATAGAGCAAACACAGGAGAAACGTGGCATCTGATCAGTCATAAGATTGAAATTTATGTCACGCCTTTCCAATTCTTGTTCAGATTTCATCAATATTCAGTTGTAAAATATTATTCCTAAATAAGATGCTTTTGGACTCGTCCAATAACATCATTAAACGTTAACAAACAGACAATCTTCGGTTGCTTGGTTGAACACAGCAAATGTGCCTCTTGTTGCATTTTCCTCATGGTTTATTCCAAACCCTTCCAAAGAGGCTGCATCGTTCTGATGACGACCAAGAGTCAGAAACATTTGGTTGCCCTATTCGTACTGTTCTGTGGTGTTGCCCGTTATGTTCCTGTATATATACCAGCTGTTGACTTAAGTACAAGACCATGACTCTGTAATGGCTACTCCATTGCTATGGCGATCATCTCTTTTTCCAGAGTAACGCATTGTGCCGTTCAACATTGGACGCTTTCTAGCTTCGCTGAGTGCCAAGACATTTATTTGCAGTCTATTCATCTCCTGAGTAGCATTCATGGATACTATAGAGAAGGATATTAACAAGCTTAGGCGAAACGCCGGAAATATGCCGGCTTTTCTGGCGAGGATTAGACGGCACTGTCACGGGCGATTGTGGCACCTCCCGTCGTTTGGTGACTGAAAGAAGGGGTAAAATTCGAAAGGAAAGGTGAGAGACAGAGAGAAAGGTTAACGAAAGAGGCATGGAAAGACGTAAAGGTGAACATTTATATACAGGAATAAATGTGTGAGTGCAGGCAAAGTTTTCATGGAAATTATTATCCGTGCAGTCACCAAGCGCGGGATGGCGCCACTAACAACCTCATTAGTGACGTATAACCAACGCCACAAAAACCTGGAGTTTTTGTAACAAATAGCTTGTTCCATAGTTATGCTTTCTATGCTTTCCTATTGTATCCATGGTACACTGTGCAATTTTCCAGATTCAAACTGGCTGCCTATACCTATAATATCACTCTGTACAGCCATAAGTGATTCTACAAATTAATGAAGAGGTGTTTCACAGTAGCCAAGTAATTCGTTATGAAATGATTCACACATATCGGTTATTATGGATAAGCACTTAATGCTGTGTTAAAGATTTCTTCTGTATTCTACATTGTATTTTGAATATTAAACATTTCTAAAACTGTTGTTACAGTTTCGTTCATAACACCTACCTATCAAATTACTTTGCTAATAGATATTACCGTTATTATCGTTATTACCTCTATTTCCCTTGTGGTGTACTGCTGTATCCGGATCCACATGAACGACCTCAAGTTGTTTAACAATCCCATGCCGCCCGTGCCGCCACCTTGCAGGAACTTCATTCCGACATAAATCAGGATCCAGTCCCATCGGAACACCATCTTGCTAATATCGGCCGCCATGCTGTCAACTGAAATAACAGAGAAATTTTAGTACTAACGTAATATGTTACCGGATGCTGTAATTAGTTGTTAATTATTACTATTTGCGCATGACCCACTAAATATGATTTGATGAATTTGCAGACCATAGTATTTACACTTTGTGATGAACAAACAGTGGTTTACGGTGTCAAATTCAAGGAAACTAAGAGACTCATTAGTCTGTTCAAAATAAAGTGAAGTGTAAGGTTATATATATTCGATCTCATTATTTTTTGAAAACCTTAGCAACGGTGTTTGACTTTTCATCGATGACGTACGACCAACATTGTTTTACTCGTCCTATATTTAACGACTGCTCGAACACGCCGAATGTAACGTCCATCGATCACAATTTAATATTTCCTATTTGGTAGAAAATTATACCTACCGATGTACTTCTGGTAGATCGGTACGTACAGGTTCACGACCCTCCCGCCGGTCAGCAGCAGGAAGCAAAGCAGCACGCGCAGCTGCAGCGAGAAGGACCTCTTCGGCCAGATGAATGGCGCCAGGATCCGTACCTTCTTCCAGAAATTTTTCCATGTCGACTGGTTGTCGGACCTCTCCTAGAAATTGACGGAAACATAAACGTTAAGGCGACGTCGAAAATAACGCGAGACGACCTTAAACCTCAAACGGATCGAGATGTTCTCGAAAGCGACCAGACCCCTCTGCTGCGGTTTACCCTTGGCTTGCAACATTTTGAGAATCGAAGAGATTCCGCTGTTTTGTTTTAAATTTCGATGACATAACGATCATATATATATAACAATAGCAGTAAAGTATTCCTTTCCAGAACGTTTCAATTGAATTGGCTAACGAACCAGATATCTCTTTTAATAGAACTGTGACGTAGGTACGCGCAGCTTATGGTTTAAGTAAAAAATAAACGTCATTGTATGAGAGCTTTAAATATAATCAAATATTTTTGTACATCATATGGACACCAAAAGATAATTACTTCTTATTCATCTCAGATTGTAAGTAACTAAGAAGAAAAATAAACTCAACAACTCAAGAAAGATTTTAGTTACCCGTTATAGGCATCCAAAGTGCTTTCTTTAGTAAGAAAACACTTTTGGAAATAAGGACGTTTCGTTAACACTTCGAACACATTTGTACATATGTTTTAATTACATGACAAGTCTCTCTGTTTTTGTAGATAAGTAACATCACCTCAATAGGACACCTTGTTGAGACAAAGCTATTGAGAAAAAAAGACAAAAGCTCATCCCTTAGTGGTGATGTATTACCACCAGTCGTGGTAATACGACATACTTATGGCACAAATGACTCCACATGAAATGAATACCCTTTGGAAGTAAATTGTCTACAATAGATGATAGTAAAACATTAAACCTAAAATAATATTAACATGGATATTACGTTGCAACATCAAATTCAAACTTTGAGAATATATGATTAACGGATTGACCGAATACTTCACTTGACCCTTTGATCATTCTGTAACCAAACTCTAAAATTTGCTCCAATAGCTGTGGTTAAGCCCATACATAAATTGGGACAAAATCATGTACTTAATGGTCATCATATTTTTACATCATATTCTATTGTTACATTCATTCTTGTGTCTTCTACAAAATATTATCAATATTGACCTTACAAAGAATTTTACCAATGACGACAAGATGATCTGCATCATTCGTTCTCCCTCTCTATTTCTAGCACATTAGTTTTAGCCTCATGATACAATGAAATAGAAGATATGATATCACGCATGATGAACTGTATGTCCTGTTGTGAATAAACAACTCTTAATGCAATGAAAATTCTTTTTGTGAACAGTGTTCCATTAACTAACTCACCCATAAAAGCTCTAATGTTCACGTTGCTCATGTTAAAACGCGCCACAGAAACTATTATTGTGACGTCACATGTCACATTCTCACCTTCACCTGCAGGGCACCTATTCCTGAATGTGGGTAATTGTAATTACCTAGGGAAATTTTAAAATTACTGTTCCATCAATAAGTATAATTATTGATGGAACGGTAATTTCAAAATTTCCCTAGGTAATTACAATTTCCCACATTCAGGAATAGGTACCCAGGTTTCATAGTGCATACAAAGTCATTAATTCGTCACTAATCACTAGCAATATCAGAAAAATTTCTTAAATTATTTAATTGGGAAGAAAACTCATGGATTAATGCAGCCTTCTGAAGACATGATGAACATCTGCTACAAAGCAAAACCGCTTCCATACTAATTTCATTTGTTCCAAATATTGTTTTTAATGATACGTATCTTTATGAACCTATCGATACGCCACTGCGTTCTATTATTATATGCCAAGGTCGCCTATGACATCCTTTTTCTTTCGGGTGTCGCCTCCATTTCATTCTCAATCTCTGTGTTCGATCTCATTGAAGACTTGTTCCGTGATAAAGTTAGGTTAGCGTTCAACAACAAAAGTGAACAAAGGCGTTAGGCGAAATTGTTGAAAGTAGTTCGTTTTCGTCGAAACATTTCCACGTTTTGCAGTCGCAATGCCAACAAACCGAATCAACCAAATAGCCCAAAAGGCCGGATGGGCGCGTAGGCTGAAAGTCATAGAGGAGCAACTCCTCGCTTTGTGGAACCAATTGGACAGGGATATCCACCAGAGCGAGGTGGAATGGCTGCACATCAAGCATCTCGCGATCAGTAGGAATGCCATGAACGGCAACACGAAAGGTTCTAACGAGACCAAACCATCGTTGAAGAAGATCGACGGTCAGGGCCCTGGGACTCCGGTGCCAGAAGAGTCTAAAACGGAACAGCTCGGAGGAGAGCTGAACTTGGGCCAGCAATATGTGCTTCATAATGACTCAGAAGAGTATGATACTGATGTAGACATTGATGAATTGCTTTAAATAACATTAATCAACAAAACTTTCCGAGTTTATCTATCACATCAACCTTTGCTTAAGACACTAGATATTAAAATAATACATGAAATTGCCAAAAATTCGATAGATGCAACGAATAATTCGTGGCGGTATAGACGAAGTATGTTCTGTTCATAACGTATTTTATAATTTTACAACCTTGTATAGAGGTATCACAGCATAGGTACCTGTCTACAAGCAGAGGCTGCATACAAATGATTCAATAGAAGATCCGATAGCCTCCTTTAAGTTGAACCTAAATACCTAATCAATTATAAGAGCTTATCTCACAAGACCTCTTTGATTTCTAATGAGCACTATTTTTTCCGCAAAATGGACGGAAAGCATCAGAAAATATAGAAAGTAATCGCTAGACCAGAAACTATGTTTACCTAAATACACCAGGTAATACAACAGTATTACATACGAAGTAGTAATAAAATTATTTTAGTCGATTATTTTCTTCGCACCATGACAACGACATGAACGCCATTTTATCTTCGTAATGTTGCGGTATATATGCTATTAGGTTTGCTCAAGCTCTATCAATAGATATGCAACCATCTATGGCATTCATTGCTGATTCTACCGAATCCTCCTAATTTGCTACCTCAAGGTAGGAGACACACTCTTTAGGGGCTGTCCATAAATTACGTAAGGCGTGAAGGGAGGAGGGGGGTCAGTGAATATCTTACGACACCTTAAGTGGGGGTGGGGGGGTCAAGCGAACTCTTACGTAAGGTGAATGAATCTTGAGTGTTCAAACTTTTCGCGCGTAAAATCTTAATTTGCAGAGCGCCTTGCGCTCTCTTCACTTCCAATAATAAAGCAGTGGCCTTCCTTATCCACGTATTTCGCATGTGTACATATTACGTTCTAATCTCGTCTGCGCGCTGTAAAATCTCACATGATACAAACGGTACGGACTCGCGAGTCTTCCAGATAATATTAGTTTTAGCAGATTTTGTTCTGGAAAAATGTCGAATAAGGGCGACCTTTTTCAAAAATTTACACAAATACAATAAGTATAAAGAAGAGTTTAATGAGTTAAAAATGTCATTAATTTATTATCAAGAAATTATCAGAAACCAAAAATAAAATATATTATCTAACCTAGAGAGAAAGAGTTTATTGAAACCAGTTGATAAAAGATTAATTTTATGTGTAATATGAGCGTTTCATAATAAAGTTCACACTCAATAGACTTGACTAATTGTTTTCTCCTGCCAAACGCCTACACTTCTATATATGGCCCATTCCATTCAATACTAAGCAGAATATTTGTTTTCTAAATCTCTATCCTAGAATTTGTAAGAAATCCAATAAAATATGGTTATTCCTGGCGCCAAATCCTTCAATTTTCGCCGATAATACAGAAAAATATTAAAAACCATTTGGAATAAGCCATATATAGTGATATACAAAAAATTTTCTTCATTCTTACGCATACTATGGGGGGGGGGGGGGGTCGCGGAAACCTTACGCTCTCTTACATGGGGGAGGGGGGGTCCAAAATATCAAAAATCGACCTTACGTAATTTATGGACAGCCCCTTAGTAACAAAGAGACAATTTGGCCATAAATGGCTACGAATCTGCCAGCAGATATGGCAGTCTGCGAAGGTATGATTCTATTTTCAAAATAGAAGCAACGCTTACCCTCGGGAAGTTCCTCTGTGGATCGTTCAAACTGAAATAATCCACGTTCTGCATAATCCCAGGTGCTTTAAGCCCCAGCAGGAACAGGAACAAGCACGTGACATATTTCAGTATAAACAGGCTCATGTCGACTTTATCTGTTAAACTAAAAGAGATGACGTCACATATCAAATCGCACTAGTAACTACCTTAGCTTACCTATTTAACTGAAACCACCAACTCTTTTGCCCCAAGTTCAGGAAATTCAAGCTTTCGGAAATGAACGTCAAGGTCCAAAATATGAGTAAGACTATACCGTGGCCCCTCGTAGGCACCGACGGCAAGAGATAGTGCCTCTCGACCCTTATGATCCATATCGAGAACGGATATGAGAATAGCACCAGCACTAAGGACACTATCTGAAAAACGTTAAACATATACATTCTGCAAACACACTACGCCAACGACTCACCATGTACCCATAGATGGACCGATCGCCCAGGATGGTACCTTGCAGCACGAACTTAACTAAATCTATACACGGTAAGAACAAAGTTAGGAACAACTGCAGGTAGTACAGCTTAGACCTCGAGAGGTGGTTGGGCGAGACCTCGGTGCCGTACTTCCGGTACATGCACAGCTGTATCGTGCCGGCTATCAGGATGAATCCCGCTATCACAGATGATGTTAGGGTGTCCATGAAACACTGCGAGGTCCCATGGTCTATCCACACCTCCCATATCGTCACGTTCGGAGGACAGTAGGATATGTTCAGCATTATTGGTTATAGTGCCTGAAATAAAGAAGAAAGTTTCTTTCAACCTTAACCAATCATGAATCTCGGAGTACTTATGGTGTGCAATACATAAAAACTTTGGCGAATCTGACAGAAGTATGGTAATTTAGTGACATAATCAGTTTGAGGGTGAAAAACAACACATTTTGTTGGCCTGAACAGATTTGGAATTTCTGTTGGAGGGAACCTATTGGCAAATTTAACACATTATATTGTATGCAGGAAATCATATTTATTTACTCGGTTCAGACAGGATAAGACGTGAAATAAAGATAGAGCAGATAACAGCGATTGCTCTCCTCCGGTTTCAGTAAAAAATATTACAATAAACAATTTAGAATTTTCAACACATCGATTACGCCTGCCTAGTCCGTTACAGGAACATTCCGGGGCGGCAAACATTTATATCGGGAATAAAAAAATACAAGTAGTAAAACGGGCTCGTAAAACTTGACGCAATATTTACAAATATAAGGTTATTAAAAACTAATCACTTATCGATGTAATTATGTAATTTGTCGCTGGCGAACAAAATCAAACAAAGAGCATCTACTTTGTGATGCCCTCGAATTTCGCGATTATAATGGACCTGTTTATTGCAATTGCAGGTCAGAATAAACAAAAAGTAGAAAATTTAACTAATCTCACGAGAGATAAATAAATCGTAAACAAAGGATAAGTGCCTGGGATAGGGCTTTAATGTACTACCGTTTGTTAATTACAATCTCTTACCTCTTCGTTTGTCGCGGCGACGCAGAGGCAAAGGCCTTACTGCATAATTAACTAATATTCGAGTAGTACAACAAATACTAATTGTTACTCGCGTCTGTTTTATTGTTGTTTAGTCATGTCTGCGATGACGAAAGACCACCCCGTAACAAACGTCAAATCGGCAATGATATTTTTAGGTTAGGATAGCAAATCTGATCAGATAAGGTTTGTTCCATTCGTCATCAACATTGCACTTTTGCAATCGAAAACTTTTCCTAACCGTTAAGGTGACTTTTACTTGACCGACACTGCGTCCGGGTTTACAAAAATACGAATCCGCGACATACGCAACTGATATCTATGGACGGTTATTCAGTTATATTCATGATGCAGTAACAACCAATGAAATTGTAGGAAATGGGTCCGAGAGCCGACCACGTGTTCATATTAGGGGTTTTAATGGGCTCCGACTAGAGTTCAAATTTTGATTTTACTTCATAGAAGAGCAATGCGACATTAATAATCAAAATGTGCCTGATACACAAATGTCTGAAATGGCAGTTATGAAAACTGGAATGAATTTTCCGATATGGCCCTGCGTTTCGCCCAAGGGTTACCAGTACTTCGGCTCTCAGGAATTTCAAAAACGACACCGAAGGGAGGGGGATTTTTTCCATCGCTACAGAAATACAAAACTTCTTTTACTCTTCAATCGAAAAAGTCTTTACAAAACTTCATTTAATAATAATATAAAAACTTACAAACATCAATGCATCAAAATCTCCATCTGCACGAGCCGGGTGCTGGTGTCCCCCGGCATCCTGTACGGCAGCATCCCGGTGAAATTCGTCAAGCACTTGGCCTGCTCCCTCAGGTACTTCAACTGATTCTCGACGGCCTCATCGTGGAACCTCGGCACGTACTCGGTGTTCCCCTTGATATTCTGGTACTGCGCGAAGAGCATGTTCATCGTAGCCAATAGGACGTCCGGGATCACCTTGCAAATGTCGGCGTTGAGACTTTTGAAGCTCTTCACCCTATCGTCCATGTCTTGTGCCCTCAACGGTACCAATTGCAAATCGTTGAGCGTCTTCAACGCCTGCGGATACTGCTTCGAGTGATAGAGATCGAAGAACGCCAGCAGCTCCTTGAGCTTGAGAAACGAGTTGACCAGGTTAGCCGATGAGCTGAAGCCCTCCCGGCTGAACCGTTCGGCGAAGATGAACGCTCGCTCCTGCAGGCGGTTCCTCAGAGAGCCTGCCTCGGGTTCCAATTGGGCGACGCGCGATAAAAGATTGCACATTAGTTTTAGTACCTCTTCTTGGTTGTCGGCGATGTCGTACAGGTCCACGGCCTCCTCGTACAAACCTTTCTTGATTAGGTTTTCGGCGACCATCAGAGCGATGCTCTGGGCCGTTATGTGCCCGCCCATGAACTGATCGATCAGTCCCCTGGTCCTGATCCCATTACGCTGTACCTTCCCTAAGATCATCTCATACTCCTTCGTCTCAATGGCCAAATACGAGACGCAGCTCTTGAACAGGTTTTGGCCATCGGAATCGGTGTAATTCCTCAACAAATAGAAATAGTTCAACGTCTCATTTATGGAGGTGAGTTCGAATTTCCGTACGTAAACCATGATTAGCCTGGCCAGGTTCAAACGCCTGGCGGGTTTAGGGTCCATCACGTCTATACAGATCAGGGGCGAGCTGTAGTCTTCCGGCAAGCCGAGCATGTACAGCTCGTTCAGCGCTATCGCCATGTGCACGGCATGTACTCTGAACTTGTCGATCCTCGACAAGAACTCTAAGGCGGCTTCGAACTGTCCCGTCAACGCCAGGATCTGGAAGTAAAGGTGCGGATGAGCGGAGGCGTTGTAGTGGGCCTCGCCGTACTCCTCCAGGATCAAACGTTGAAGATATGGGTACCTGATGCAGTCATCACGGTTGGTATCGTCGCGGACTAAGCTCAACTTCAGCCATAGATAATCGTCAGCGGTCCTGGCAACTTCCGAGTGATCCTCTGTCGAGTCGCAGCAACCGAGCACCGCGCAGATTATACGTTTGAACGGATCGGTGTCGTTCCTAACCCGCCTGTACATAAACTTGATGTTATCTTCCAGTTTTGCGATTTCGGCCGTGGAGTTGTTCAGTTTCGCCTCTAGGATACTGAGAATGTCTTGGTATTCAGACAGACTGCATTTATTCAAGCAGTACACCGCTGCGGATATATCGCCAGACCTGAGGCAGTAGTACACCATCGGCCATAGCGGGCGGTCGTCTACGACGCCGTCTTGCAGCCCCAGGTACTCTCCTTGAAATCTCAACCCGACGAAACTACGTACCAAGTGGTAGGTGCCAGGCGTGCCTCCTCTCAATGCCTGTGCTAGGTTTTCGGTGATGATGCTGGTCATGTAAGTCTTATATCTATCTTCGAGGTACTTCTTAGCTTGAACCACCAGCGAATTGACAAACACCCTAGAGTAACGTTTTTTGATAGGATCTTCAGACTGCGGAAAAGCTGGTACCTGCATCATGTACTTGAGCACCTCCCACATGTCCATGATCTTGGTGTCTTTGAATTCGTTACACACGTCGGCGAAGATGTTCACGAGGTTCGGTTTTTGGGTTACTTTCTCGATGTTTTTGTTGTACTCGATGATCTTCGTTACGTAGATCGACTCGACAGGTCCCAAGTTGCATACAAACGGTGCAGGGCGTTCCACTATCAAGTGAGGTGGTTTCACTAACATGAAATTGCCCGACTTTGTCCCGATGGCGTTCAGGATCTTCCTCTTTTCCTTCCTCCACTCTTCTTCTTGATGTTCCCAAGATGCCTGTGTAATGAAAGGAAGGTCAATTTATTTGAATGTAGAACTTCTTATATACCCAGACAGCCCACAAGCTGTCTGTCGAAATACTAGTGTGCGCTCCCTACCATAGGATAGCAGATTAGGACCGTACCTGATACGTCGAAGCGAGCATCTCGTTGTAACTGGAATCGAAAGTGGCCAACACCTGGTTCCTTATCTCATTCTCCAACATGTTCGGTATGTCGAGGTCCTCGACAGGCTGTATCGGCTCGAACGTGTGCTTCGTGCTGATCGATTCAAGCTTCTGGGCGATCTTCGCCAGGTCGATCCCTCTCGAGCCAAGCAGGAGGTTGGCCTGTATGTCCTTCGCGCCGCTCCGGGCGACGCGCGTGTACAGGTCATTGGACGCCTCGAGCACCTGCTTCAGGGAGCGCTCGACCCTCGGCAGCTCCATTGTGCCCTCGAGCTCGCTCGAGAGCTTCTCGGCCTCCTGCAGGAGGTCGGAGAAGTCGGACATGACGGGTGTGTGCTTCTGTTACAGGAAACAAAAATATCAGTGCATGGGTTTTCGTTGTTTTGTTGCCAAATTAGTTCACATTATGGTTACACTTACATTTGATATATTCAAGAGGAAATAGGAGTTATGAAAAATATGACATGGTGCTGCCCTCTAGCGTATATCATTGAAAGAGTTGCTATTACCTGCCGTCTTTTTCTAATTCTTAGGACAGGTAGAACATTTTAGGGATTATTAAAGGCAACGGTTTGCTGTGGTAATAACCACGGAAATTAGTAATGAAGCTATTGATGCTGTAACAAAATAGCCATCTATTTTCAAAGTTAATCTGGTAAGGGTGTACTAATGTTCTTACAAATTCTTGTGACTGCTGTCAAATGTGCAGATTCTCCACCTATTGGGGCCTTTTATTACGACTTACCTTTTCTCTCACTGTGTTTAGGGGTTAGCTGCTTTCAATGGTTTGGGAAGTCTGCCTTGTTTTTCTTTACTCTATCCTCGCCTTTCCCCTTGAATCCCTTTTTTTCCTACCTATCTCGTAGTCAAGTAATAAAAGAATTTATTCCTGTGGTGCTTGGGTATACATCACTACTCACATGTGCTACAATTGGAAAATGTTGATGAAGTTAAAACCTGTGGATTTCGATTTTTAATGCATCATTCTTACCGTTTAGAACAGATCTTACTGAAATTTTAAGGTAGCGATAAAACCGACAAAAATAATCGGCTTTTGCTTGAAACAAGGTTAGGTTGAAGCACGGAACATAAACAATTTAGCGTCCAAGGCTAACTTCGTGTTTTATGGATTCTCCATTCGAAATGGACGCGGGAAAAATAGAATGACACTGTTTAATAGACGGTTTCATTCAATTAAATGTTCTATAAAAACATGTAGTGTTACAGAATATTAATTAATCAACTACTCTAAGGCCCAGTTTTTTCATCTTCTAATTAAGTCAAGTAGCTACTTGAATAGTAAGTATATAGAAACTCATTTTTATACATGGATGAACTGCTTGAATGAATATTTAATTGATTATTAATTGTTGTAAAGGAGAAAAGCATTTCTGTCGACAAGCAGATGTAAACTTATAGAAATTCAGTTGTTTATTTAAAAATTTCATGACGAATTTTTAAGAATTATTCAAAAGGGTTTATTTTCAAAATTTCAGTTATAACTGAGTTTGTATACAAACGGTTGAGAGATACGTAATATCGATGAATTATAATTCTAGATGATAATAGGATGGCATTATCATCCCCGATTGGTTATATAAGTACATTTGGCACTGTACAGTACTTATGGTACCTACACGTGCAATCGCATATATTTTCATAAAGTTTTAATCCCTGTTATGTAAAAAAAAATTCCTTCAATTGCTCTTACTATGTAGGTATGTGTTAGTTTTGAAACAAAACGTTTTTAAGTCAGAATAATTCTAGAGCGAGCATAGAGTTAAGACTAATTAAGACATTACAGTAACAAATCACATAGCATCAAGAAACAATTGCATCGAAATGAAACCTGATGTAAATATGATATTCTATTAACCAAGGTGTAAGAGCAGTTAAACTGCTTTTACACGACGTAGATCCTTGACTTTCCAAAATTAGTGGAAAGTGGTGTGTGCATTATATATTGCCTACTTATCGGAGGTGCCGATAAAACTGTAGCGGCAGATTTTGAAATTTGGTAACATTAAAAACGTCCCCGAGAAAATTATAGCATCCGTAAGACATGTGGGTTATTTAAAGAATACACTGTCGCGCCTGATTTCCAAAACAAATCCTGCCACAAATGTGATAAACACGCACGTGAATTCCTCCGATTTCGACGAGCCCGACTAATTAAGAGAGGGAAACCCACGGCGAGGTTTCGACCTCGGGCCTCACCTCTACGACACTGCCCAATTAACGACGGCGCCGGTACGATCCTTCCACCTCGACGCTCCGTCCGGGCGTCGCGACGCGCAGCAAGATGGCCGCCGGCGCGGCGTCGTGACGTCCGTCGTTATCGAACAGCTGATGGTTATTGAACAGTTCGTTATTCGAGCGCGCGGCGAAAAGATGACGTTTCCGAGGTAAAAAGAGTGTCTCGTCGTGTGATGGGTGATGTGGAGGAAGAATGAGGAGGAACCAACCGCAGCAGCAGCCGCAACAACAACAGCAGCAACAACCACAAGGGCAGCAGGCACAGTCGCAGGTTGAGCAGAGCGACGATGATTGCACCACTTCTTCTCCAGTATGTCTAAAGGAAACTATTGTAATGACCACAACGATAAATATATTCTAGTATCAATTAATAACCATCAGGGATTAAGTACCAACCATTGTTCAGAAGTGGGTGAAAATATTGTACATTATACCGGGTGTTCATTTCTTTTAACATAGATATACTCCAAATTCAGAATAACCGAGTATTTTTCCACCTTCTCACTTCCATACAATTATTGTGGTTTATTAATAGGTTCGGTTTTAAAATTCACGTTTTCCCCTCATGATTAATAGTCGAATTGTTTGCATATTACAAGGCAATAGTAATTTGTAATAGTATTTTCTCTTATCGCAGGCAGTAACTTTTTTGTACTGTTATTGATAAACAAAGCATTGGATGCATTCGTCTCTTTTAAAAACTGTAAACACTTTACATTTCGGGTTTACACGTCTATGCCGTCCTTAGAATAGTAAACATTGTTTACCAAATGATTCTAAGGATTACAATAGCAATTGGAATATTTCATGGCTTATCGACGTGCGGTAACATTACGTCGTTTCAAGGTTTCCGCTATATTATTGTTATTACGTTTGATTGTTATGTAACAATTTTTTAAGAAAATATACCAGTAACCTCATAGCCCAGGGAAATAGAATTTTCTCATGACTGCGGTTATAACAGCGGTCTGACCGTTATTTTTGATCTCACTCAAAAAAAAATTTAATTACAGACAATTAAGGATCAAAAGTGCATGATTTTAGCGAGTTTCTATCTACGAGTAAAATTTTTATACCCGATCATTAAAAAAGAAAAAAACAAGTAATTAATTTGTAGTGCTTTAAAATACCCTCAAATCGAACTATCGTAACAGTTGTTTGGTGTATTTGTTGCTTAATGAAGCGTTAAATGCAAAGTTAAGCGCGGCACTAGGTCGAGCTGGAACAAAACGCGTAACACGTATCACTGTTCGGTTGCGCATCTTGATAAAATTCCTTCAGGCAACGGTTATGAGGAAAATTTGTGCCAAGAAAGAGGCGAAAATGGTTAGCGCGATGGTGCGCATGTCTAACTTACGTTGATTAAGCTAAATGGAAAGTATGCAGTCCGTTTAGAACCCTACTACTAGGTCGCTAAACATAGCGGCTATTGCGTTTTATGAAACTTCTAGAAATATACCTAAAAACGTAGCTACACCCGATTTGCTTGCATTGCAATAAAATTTACGACTTTGCCTGTTCGACCGACGGAAAACCATGAAGCGTACCGCGTTCAACAGTATCATTTCCAAAACGTTGAGTTTGAAAAATTTTGAAGCTGCGTGACTTCACAAATTGTATGTGGTTTTACATACTTTGGCAATAATCCCAATATATTTTGATTGTTTTACTAAAGACGCTTATGGTTCTATTTCTAGTTGTCGACAGTACGGTTTATTTTGTAATGACTATAAAATCCATGACTGCACCCTCGTGGCAGAACTTACCATTTCCAAAAACATTAAGTACATACTGTTTCATAATTAATCGCAGTATGCTGAGTAAAGCAACGGAATAAATTTTTCTATAAAAAAAAGTTGTGATAATGTTTTTTTCTGCTTGATTAACCGCTGTAAGTAACAGTTAGAACCTTGACTTCAATGGTAATTATAAAGAAAAGCAATTAGGAGCGTACGTATAAACGAGAAATGTAAAATTACCAGATAATACGCACGCATATGATCGATAAAAATTTGTTCAACTAAATACATTTCATTCCCTGCAATAAATAAAGCTTCACGGGTCATCATCCAATTTCGATAACAAATTTCGCTTGTTGTTATACAAATGTGTCCGTTTGAGTATACTTGAGATGCGAGTCAGAAACGAACCGATCGTCAGGTACGTTCTATCAAAACAAAACCTAATGACTCACGTTTGCACGTTGGAGCCGCTAAAAACGGAACAGACCTCGTCTGCGGTGAAATCGGTAAGCGACGTTTCGGAAGTTTGGGGACCTTCAGCGACGAAACGAGGTTAAAAAATGTTCTTGTGGTTCCTGGAAAATGAGAAGTGTGTTCGATCAGGTTTGTGAATATTTTGTTTGGTTATATGAAGCGAATTTCGACTTTTTTAAGGGCGAAAAATCTGTTTTTCCTACCAACAAAGGCTCGTTTAGTTTTTGTTAAAATTTCCTTTCGACGTACTTCATTTGGATTAACTCTTTCTTCATTCGTCCTTAGATTTCTCGTTGGAATATATTATTTTATTTGTAGTTATAAATATTTCCATCAATGTTATGCAATCAATGTGTTCGTGTTCCCATTTCGTTTGCTGATAGTTCAATCGATACGAGCTTGAGAATTTTAATTGCATTTTTGTTTTTTATTATTTGATGGTGTATTACCATCACACTTCTTGCTTGATTGGTGTTTGTTAGATGGCGCTGCAATAGGCTGTCAGAATTATTTATTATAATTCAAAATTGGATCAGGTAGGTGGCGTCGCGATAAGGTTTTTAGAATGTTTTTTGAATTTTCGATCTTTTTTTTAAGTTTTGATTAAAATTTTTGGAAATTAAAAATATACAACAAAAAATTGCTTCTGTCTCTTGTATTTTGTGGGTCTGCCTGGGATGCTCGCTGCCTACCGTTCGCGGCCCTTTAGGTTATGTTGTTACCACGTATGTTACCACCACCGTTTACCTCAACGTGGTTATACCACACTGATAAGGCAAATTAGTAGAAACACGTGTCGATGGTTACCGTTTCTTGCAGTTCGGACGGTTACGTCACGATTTTGTCTTTTTGTGGTTTATAAACCGTCGCAATTTTCAGTCACTTTATGTGAAAGTAGAGGCTTTAACGATTACAATAAGCATATACATAATATTTAAATTGAAAAAATATCAGTTTTTCGTAGAAGATTGGGTATTTTTTCCGAAAAAAAGGGGGAATATTTTGGAAACTACTTGTTTTCCAGATTCAAGTAAAAGCAAGCGTATTCAATGCCAAAAAATGTATACTTTCAGCAAATTTCGTGCAAATCGATTAACTTTTGTGCGCGATAAAAGTAACAAACCAAAAAAATCGGATTTCTGCCGTTTTCTTGGAATATTTGCGGTTATACTAAAAAGTTGAGGGTATGAAAGTTTTAGACCTATTTATTACCTACAATTTTGCCTTAGGGCATTTTCCTCCAGGAAGTCTCGTTTCGCTGAAAATCCCTCAAAACACTTTCAACCCCTAAACAGCAACCTCATTTCAGCATTTCATACATTAAGGGTTATCACCCCTGTTACATTTTCCAACTGATCCTTGCCTGCGATGGTCCAAAAGTATCTGTCAAATGTGTAACTATAAAGTATCAAAACCCATAGTAATATAAGAAAGTTGAAACGCATATAAATAGAAAAATAAAGTTCAAGTGAATGTCAACTAAGATGAAACTAACCTACACACTAGCGCTTTCATAACTTTATTGTCTTGTAAGTTTGAAACTGTTAGAATATAAGGTACATTTATGTGTATTATGAGTGTATGTAGCGCCATCACACGCGAGAGACTGTAAGCGTTCGACGAGAGCGAGCGGACAGCACTCGAGAGTCAGCCTCCGCAGAGAGCGGTTGTAGAAAGTAATAGTCGGGAACTTAAGTGTATTTAGTAAATAAAGTAGTAAGTTAAGTTGTGTTATACTGGAGTGTTTATTGATTGCCGCCACCTCACCAATTCGATCTACGGACCAACATCGATTATCTCAACATGATAGCGGAGACCGTGGTTTTGGTTTAAGAACAAAAGGTGAAAATTGAAAGTGATAAAAGGTTCGTTACCGGCACATTTAAAATGGCGGCTGCAGAGAACAAAGGATTCACGTTACAAGTATTTGACGGCACACACTATGATAAGTGGAAGTACAAATTGAAGTTGTTCTTGGAATTTAAAGAGTGTAGCGAAGTTATTGAAAATGAAGGAAGACCGCCAAATATAACGGAAGATGAGTGGAAAAAGAAAGAAATACGAGCGAAAAATTATATTGTGAACAGTATGACAAATACACAATTAGAATTGATTATTTCAGAAGAAAGTGCAAAGAAAATGATTGATAAATTAGACGAGAATTATTTGGTTAAAAGCAGTGCAGTGAAATTGTTATGTAAAAGAAAATTACTCGATTTGAAAATGGAAGAAAGTGGAAACCCGACAGACTTTTATAACAACTTTGAAAGACTTGTGAACGAACTAAAAAATGCAGGAGAAAAGGTATCCAAGGAAGATAGATTGAATTATTTCTTATTAGCACTGCCGGAAAGTTTATCGCATATAGTAGATATTGTAGATGCATTACCGGAAAAGGACAAAACAGTGGAATTTGTAAAATCAAAGTTGGAATTAGAGTTCAAGAAAAGAAATGGTGATAGTGAAAATTCAAAGTCGAATGCTTTTGTGTTTGAGAGAGGAAGAAAAGTGAAAAATCAAAAGACATGTTATGTATGTGGCGGTATGGGACACATACAATACGATTGCCCGATGAAAAACAATTCCGGGAATCGCGCGCCACAGCGAGGAGGCGGCCGGGAGAGTCACGCGCCACAAAGACGAAGGGGAAACAACGGCGGACGCGGCGGACAAGGCGCCAGCCAACATCGCGGAAAGTTCAATCGGCGCGGCGGCAGCGGCTACGGGCAGCGCTTCAAAGGCGTAAGAGACGGCAGCGATAGCAACCAAGGTCAACAATGCTCAAGCGATGAAACGGCATTTAGCGCGTCAATACAAGTTAATTCTGCGAATTATGAGGACGGTAATGTAAACAAAATTGATTGGATTTTAGACAGTGGTTGCTCAGACCATGTAGTAAATAATGATAAATATTTTAGTAAAGCGATTGATTTAAAAGAACCGATAAATGTCAAAATAGGAGATGGTAAAATTTTGAAAGCGACTAAAGTAGGACAGGTAAATAGTAAGTTTGAAACTTTTAATGGAAATGTTACTAATATCGAAATGAAAAATGTTTTTTTTGTGAAAGATATGGATAGAAATTTAATTAGTTTTGCAAAAGTGACAGATAATCATAAAGCTGTATTAATTGGAGAAAATGCTAAGATCTATAAAAATAATAATTTAGTAGCAGTAGCTTGGAAAAAGGATAGAATTTATAGGATGACGAGTTATTTAGAAATTAATCATGAAGCAAATTTGACAACTAAAAGAGATAAGGATAAAATGACTGTAAAAGAGAAATGGCATAGGACATTAGGTCATGTAAATTTTAATTATTTAAATACTATGTGTAAAAATCATATTTTAGAAGGTTTACCTGACGAAATTGAATCTGAATATTTTAAATGCGCTACATGTATAGAAAATAAAATGCATAATATTCCTTTTGATAATAATAGAAAAAGGGCCAGAGGAATTTTAGAAATAGTTCATACAGACTTAAATGGGCCACATTCTGAAGGATATAAAGGGGAAAAATATTTTCTTACGTTTATCGATGATTATAGTAAATTGGCAAAAGTGTATCCAATTAAGACAAAAGATGAGGTGTACGATAAATTTGTTGAATACATAAATTTAATCGAGAATAAGACCGGAAAGAAAATTAAGAAATTGAGATGTGATAATGGCACCGAATATTTAAATAAAAATATGTATAGATTGTTTAGAGAAAAGGGAATTGAAGTTGAACCGTGTCCACCCTATGTGCATGAGTTAAATGGTACTGCTGAGAGATATAACAGGACAATTATGGATAGTGCTAGGTGTTTGTTAGCCGAATCAGGGTTAGAGAAAAGGTATTGGCCAGAAGTAGTCTGTGCTGCGGCTTACTTGAAAAATAGAGTTATAGCAAACACAGTAGATAGAAATAAATCTCCTTATGAGATAGTTTTTAATGAGAAGCCAGATGTAAAATATTTGAAATTATATGGAAGTAAAGTATTTGTGCGAGTGCCAGAAAGCAAAAGAAATTCTAAATGGGATAGGAAAGCTGATTTAGGAACTTTGGTAGGTTATGACGTTGCAGGGTACAGAGTTTTGATAGGAAATAGAGTCATAGTAGCGAGACATGTTGATGTTATTGAAGAGGATGTCAAATGCATAGGTTTAAATGAGGAATTCGAAAGTGAGGACTCAAGTGAGAATCTTGAAAATGAGAAAACTGATGATAAAGACAATGAATCGGAATTAAGGAAGTCTAAACGAGAAATTAAAAGGCCAAGTAGATTTGACGATAATTATGTATACTACGGGTGTATTTATGTAAATTATTGTAGTGCCGATAGTCCTGTAAGCTTTAAAGAGGCAATAGAGAGTGATGAATCTACTTTTTGGCAGAATGCTATGAATAAAGAGATGAATAGTTTAAAGAAAAATAAAACGTGGAATTTAGTTGAAAAGCCAAAGAATGATAAGGTGCTTGATTTGAAATGGATTTATACAAAAAAGTCAGAAAATGTATATAAAGCGAGAATAGTTGTAAGAGGTTTTCAACAGATAGATGTTACAGACGATATTTATTCACCTGTTGCGAAAACTCAAACGTTAAAAGTATTATTGTCATATTGTTGCCAAAATGGTTTGACAATAGAACAAATGGATGTAGAGACAGCGTTTTTAAATGGTAAAGTTAAGTCAAAAGTTTTTGTTAAACAGCCTGAAGGTTATGAGGATGGAACTGAAAGAGTGTGCTTATTGAATAAAGCGTTGTATGGATTGCGTGAGAGTCCACGAGCGTGGTATGAGTGTCTTGATGATTATTTAAATGAATTAGGTTTTGTCAGAAGCGAACATGACCATTGTCTGTATATGTTAAAAGAAAAGGATGAAACCATTTATTTAATTATATTTGTAGATGATCTGTTAATTTGTTGTAAGAATAGAAAAAATTTAGATTCGATTAAAAGGTTGTTAAAAGAAAGGTTTCAAATGAAAGATTTAGGCAAGATAAGTACGTATTTAGGTATTAATATTGAATATGATGAAAAGAAACATGAAATGTCATTAGATCAGGAAAAGTATATTGAATCGTTAGCTAGAAAATATCAAATTGAAGGAGCAAACTTGTATGAGACTCCAATGGAGCAAAATCTAAAATTAGAACCTGCAGAGGAAATGAATGGTAATGTAAAATATAGAAATTTGATAGGAGCACTTTTGTATATAAGCTCAGGTACAAGATTAGATATAAGTTACAGTGTTAACTATTTGAGTCGTTTTCAAAATTGTTACAATGAGACGCATTTTAAATATGCTTTGAGAATTTTAAAGTATTTGTATTTAACTAAAGATTTGAAATTAAGATTTAAGAAAGATGAAAAGGTAGATATTCTTGAATGTTATGTTGATGCCGATTGGGCAGGAGACTGTGTAGATAGGAAATCAACAACTGGTTACCTTGTAAAATTATATGGAAATGTAATTTATTGGAAGTCTAGAAAACAAGGAAGTGTAACAAAATCTTCGACAGCTGCAGAATATGTTGCACTGTCAGAAGCAGTAAGCGAAGTTCTATTAATTAAGGATTTGTTGAGCGATTTCAATGTAATGTTAAGTAAATCGGTGAATATGTATGAAGACAATTCTGGTGCAGTTAGTATTGCAAAATTTGGAAATTTGACCAAGAGATCAAAGTATATAGAAGTACATTATCACTTTGTAAATGAGAATTATGAAAAGGGCTTAATAGATATTGTAAAAGTTAGTTCAGAGAAAAATGTTGCAGATATATTAACCAAGGCACTAGGACGAGTAAGATTTAAAAAATTGAGAGAATTGTTAAATTTAAGTTAAAGGAATTGTATTGTGTACTACATAAATGTAAGGAGGCGTGTTAGAATATAAGGTACATTTATGTGTATTATGAGTGTATGTAGCGCCATCACACGCGAGAGACTGTAAGCGTTCGACGAGAGCGAGCGGACAGCACTCGAGAGTCAGCCTCCGCAGAGAGCGGTTGTAGAAAGTAATAGTCGGGAACTTAAGTGTATTTAGTAAATAAAGTAGTAAGTTAAGTTGTGTTATACTGGAGTGTTTATTGATTGCCGCCACCTCACCAATTCGATCTACGGACCAACATCGATTATCTCAACAGAAACGTTGAAACATTTGAATATTAATCACCTAACGTTGACATAACACAGAAGGACGTTTTTACGCAATAGATCACATTAATAGCCTAGAGAAATTATACGAGAAAATATCTGTTTCAGGTAAGTCGCTGGTCCAGAATTTGACAGTTGTTTTGGGTAAAGTAGGATGATAGATTGTGCGTGGAATATTTGCAATTTTTTTATATATATTTGAAAAGTGCAGATTTTGACGCTTTTTGCTTCTCAGAAAAAGGGGTTAGTCCAAACTTATATCAACTTATGTACTTGTAGGGCTTGAAAAGCTCTTTAAAATGAGCTGTTAGAGAGAAAATCTGTTCAATTTATTCTTCCCGTTTCGTTCCAGTCGCAGATCCTGGAACGGGTCCAGTCGGACCGCGTCACCGTCACCAAGCCGGAGGAGGACCGCAGGAGGAGGACGATCATCGTCGAGAAGAGGAACGGCTCGTTCGGCTTCACGCTCCAGAGCTACGGGATCCACTACAAGAAGGAGAAGGAGATCGAGATGATAACGTACGTCGATTACGTCGACTACGACGGTCCCGCTTACAGGGCCGGGATGCGGGAGGGCGACGTCATCCTGTCGATCAACGGGAGCGACATGGAGAAAGCCGACCATAAGACGCTCGTCAGCTACATCAAGAACTGCGAGGCAAGGATGAGGATGGTCGTGCTGTTCGAGGACTGTGTCAGAAAGGTGAGAGCCCCGGGCAGGATTGCTCCCGAGGGAAGAGTGGGACGCACTGGGGCGAAAAATACCGTAGTTACCATTACTATGGGCCCTTTACAGATTTCACTTAGTCAATTTGATCCAACAAGCATTTGACCCTTTCATGCCAAATTTCAGACCATTAGGTGGTGCCTAACCAAATACTGCGTATATGAGCATATGTGTGCGACAACTGAGTGTGCATATATTTTTTTGATTTTTTGGCGGGAAATTCAGATGCTTCTATATGCATTGAAACGTATCAAACTGTTTTGTTTTTACGCGTTCCACGCTATAAGACCAGAATGTTCCCGGTAAACCCCCTCGTAGAAACTTTCTCTCTTTTCGAAGGTCGAGTTGCATATGCGCTACATCCAACTGCAGCGCGTCCTCCAGACGAAGATGGAGGAGCTCGAGCGGCTCTGCATGCGCGAGCGCCAGCTCATGGAGGGCAAATGGAAGACGCACAGCCTGCCAGCGCGCAAGAAGGCGACGCAGAACGCCGCGCAGAACGGGGGCGCAGCAGGCGCGGGAGGTGCCGGAGGCGGTGGCCCCTCGACGCCGACGCAGACGGCCTCGTACTCGTACTGCAGACCGACTGTCTCGACGGAGGACGTCGCGAAGATCGCGCAGCAGCAGAAGCAGACGGCGCTGCCGATGGTGCTCGCCTATCAGTACTTAGACTCACAGTACAGGTAATGGATGTCTCCGCGTGTAGTGGGAGAGAAATTTCTGGATACATTGTGAGAGAGCATTCGATTGTGTGCAACACACAATACACGTGCAATTTCTGGTTTCGTAGGCCCTGTACGTACCGACAGGCGTTGTTCCAACAGAAAATGCAAGTTGATTGAGCCAATAAAACGTTTCGAACTTTGTTATGGGCAGAATTAATCCAAAAGTCCTGGAAAAGCCTATTATTACCGCTTCATTATTGATGGTATCAAATCAGTCACTCTCCTACCCCTCCATGAGTTATAGTACATACTCCCTCTTCCAGGTACATGTTCCACCCGTCGACGGGCAGCAGCGGTGAGTATCTGCTTACCTTCGAACCTACGAGGCCCGGCAAGGACCAGGGCTACGTGCTGAAGACGCCAAACGGCCAGAGGCAGTCGAGGGGTAACCAAACAGGCTCGTGCCAGTCTCAGGAAAAGCCTCCGAAGAAGTCCCACGGTCCCTACGCCGGGCAACTGTGTAACCCGTGTGTGCAGTCCGGCTCGAGCAACGGCGACAACACCAGCCTGGACGCCTACGACCTGGCGAGCCCCTGCTGCGACCCCAGGTGAGATGTGTTTGAAGCAAAGGCTAGTCAGCAGAGAAAAAGTGTTAAAAACAAATTAGGAGAATGAAGTACGCCCGAGGGATGCGCTAGGGGGAGAAACTAAAACGGCTAGCAAAACTATGCGTTTTTACGTGAGTCACAAGTATATATAGAATACAAGAAAGGTATGCTAAAGACATTTTGGATACAAAGAATAATTAATTCAATGATTGACTCATTGGGGTGCTTCGATTTTGATTTTCACACCTTTTAATAAGCCGTTTTGATATTGGTATCGTCACCTAGCGGACAGTAGCGACCCTCCCGCATGGAAGGTGCGATCTATCCTACTCGCGGTTACTTAAGATCACCTTGTAGTCAACGTCCACTTCCGTCTTTAGGTTAATTCCATTGTATACCAACCAGACGATCGGTCTGAAAATGTTACCCACGTACACCCCCCTTTTTTAACTCTGATTTATTTCTAGGTGTGTGTCATCGGGTAGGCGACGTTCCCGTAGCCACAAAGAGCAGCCCCGGAAGAGAGACTCGAAGACTGAGGAGACCCAAACAGACCCTCAACAGACCAGATCTCGACCACATTCCCAGTCGTCTCAAGCGGTACACAACCAACAGACCTATTCGGCTCCCAGAAGGTAACGGGCAGGAGGCCAAGCGGATCGATTGTTGTGATTTTATTGGTTCCAGGTATTTCCAAATGGGAGCCGGCCTAGTCAGCCAGTGTAGCTTACACTCTTGCACCTCCAGCGAGATCAGCAATGTCGTTCCGACCACCGTTGGAGAGAGTTCTGCTAATAGCTACACCACTTCGTTAAGCACCGATACAATATATTGGGATGGATCCTGTGATACTTCTAGGTAATGAAATAATGAAGGGAATTTCTTTCTAGAGAAGCCGTGAATATGTTCCCAATTTAATTTTCCCATTATATCAAAGTCTTGTCCAGCAGTCAGGCACCTTCTCTGGCACTATAAACAAACTAATTCGACTGATCTGTACCGCCTGCTTCCTTTCCAGGCAGTTAAGTTTAAAATCGGGCAAGCATGACAACCAGGGATACTTGCAGCAGCCACACCAGTACGAGGCGATCTGTATACAGTATAACCAAGGCAAGCCGAAGTCCTGGGACAACCTGGCGACGAAAGCCTTTGGCGGTTACGGCTTTGGCTACGGCTACTTCGATGTCGCCCCGAAGGGTTCGTCGCAGAAGGGGCGCGGCACCCAGACCAAGTCCCAGGGCACGCAGTACGTCCGTATGGACAAGAACTCCAGCAACGGTAACGGAGCCGGGGGGCAGCCGCAGTACACGCCACACTCGCACCGAAGGTAGGAAATCAGTCGTGACGTCAAATTCACTTGTTCGGTCGTGTTTCATTTTGTTTCCTCCAGGTACTTCCCTACGAAGTCGGCCGAGAGCCTCCTCTCCGTCCCGAAGTACTCGAACGACTCGCTGTCGGACTCGAGCCGCGAGTGCCTCGACGGCGGCTCGCCGGCCGCCCAGGACTCGTCCGAGGGGAAGTTCTTCCACGGGCCGAGGCAGAGCCCGACCGACCCGAACCTCGGCTACTACAGCGCCAAGAGGAACCAGAGGCCGGACGCCTACCAAAAGAACGTCGTTTCGACCAGCTCCGAGGCGACGAGGCTCTAAGGATGATGATTAGATTGACAGGAACCCCGATTGTTGGTTAAGTAGTTTACAGGTGTGTTGCAACGAAGGTTCCAGGATCGATTCTGGACCAATGGCCTTCTTCTATCTCAACGTAATTTCTAAGGCTATTGTGGCTAATTGTCTTTTTAAAGGTTTCGCACCAGGGGAACACATGTGATAATACGTTAGACATTTTCTTTATTATTTCACAATGCAAGTTACAATTTATTGTGGCGTTTGATTTAGTTAAATGCTGTTTGTTACGTGCCATCTGTAAAGTAAGGTGAGCGTTTGTATATTGTTTAATGACAAACTCATTTTTAATTTTTGTAATTTTTTAAATGTTTCTCGGAGGTAATGTTACAATTAAAGAGAAAACCGAAATTTGTATGAAATAAACCATATGTCATTATTGTATTTTTGCTTTAAATCTACATGAAAAGTTTCAAATTCATGCACTCAATAGGTTGGAAGGCTAGTGATGGATTATTTTTAAAGCACAGTTATCAACTTGTTTCTCTAGCAATAAATAACATTTAGCAAGCAAGATTGCTCAGATAGGCAAAAATCAGTATATGCATACAGATCGTTGGCAAATCATGCTTCCCTGCCAGCAAACACAACTTGCTTCTAATCTGCAGGCATGAAAAGGTCTTGATTTTCTGAAGTGCTGCCACCTAGCGTATGGTAGAACATGTTTTGTGGGCAAGGGTAACGGTCAAAGTTGGTTACATATCTATCTAAATCAAAGCTTGTTGTTCATTAATTTTCGAGCAGTAATTGTATCTACTGTACCGTTAAGTATCTAGAGGACT
This sequence comes from Cryptocephalus primarius, assembly GCA_963576515.1. NCBI lineage: Eukaryota > Metazoa > Arthropoda > Insecta > Coleoptera > Chrysomelidae > Cryptocephalus > Cryptocephalus primarius. The sequence goes on along the minus strand of OY754940.1, from coordinate 16,879,222 downwards.
TCTATTAGTCTTTATAAGAAAAAGACACTCAATCGAATCTACAGAACCAAAAGCTCTAGGGAAACCAACACATGATAGTTTTTGAAATACGGATACACTACAGGGTTCGACCTCTTACAGAACTTTTATTTTAATTTGAGCTCCAAATGCTCAAAGCCTGTCACGTTCATTTAATTCTAAAGCTTCAAGGAAATGAAGAACCAACCGTTTTTAGAATCTATATCTACATAGCCTCAAATCTTTTAAAGATGCCAGGCTAATTGGACCTCAACGCTTTAAGGGCTTCAAATGTACCAAGGAGCTTCAAGTTTTTAAAACCCAGATCTATAGAATTCCAAACGTCTCGAAGGTACTAAGAAATAACAAGTTTCTAGATTCAAGAGCTATAGAGCTGAAAACGTTTCATGGATACCAGACTCATTCAATTTTAAAGCTCCAAAAGATTCTAAGGTGCCAAGAACCCACAAATTTCTAGAACGTACGACAATAGAACTCAAAAAGTTTCAAAGATATCACATTAAATCGATCCTAAAACTGCAAAAGCTTCGAAAGTGTTGTGACGGACTTTTCTCGCCTCTGTATTTTCGTCGGCGGCACGACGTGAATAAAGGGGGCGGATCGATCAGTCAGCTTTGAGATTGGCGCTAGAATTTAACATGTTTCGGAGTTACGGAGTTTCGGAATTTCCTCGGGCGCCACTTTTTATAGACTTTGCTGTCTGTAGGTCCGGGTAATTTCAACTCAGGAGAAAAATCCAGGAAGTTCATGAAAATAAACACAGAATACGGATAAACACCTGGTTCCTTTTATTTAAATAAAAATGCGGCAACAGTGTCAAATCCACAACATGCAGTTACAAACGGAAAGAGAGAACTCTTATCTTCATTTATTTTCGGTGCGAAAATAAAAACAAAGTTTCGTCTCGACGGCTATCGGACTGAGCGCGTATGTGAAACGGAAATACGGAGAAACATTACCACGCTATTTACAATTCGTTAAAACTAATTAATACCAACGGAAAACTAAACTAACTAGATTAATCACCGGAATAACCGGCATTACTAGATTAGCGTGCACACAAAAGCAAAAGCAAGAAAAAAAAACAGAATCTGCATCGGACCAGACGGTTGAAGTGAAACTTCGTTGGGTATAAGCCGCACACAAACAGTACATATGTACCTACTGAATACGGCGTCGATAGTCGTTTCGTATTTGGTCGTACTTTGAGTCTTGTCATTGGACATTACCAAATCTAATTTTTCTTTCAGAAAATCTATCAATGGTACTGCCTTCTGATCGGAAAAATCAATGTTGAAATCTCCGCTCATTACCATTGGGATTTCATGAAAATTTTCATCGAGCAGTGCTGAACCGTCCCTTATATAAATTAACAAATTTTGATGTATAAACTTTATAATCTCATTTACACTTTTACCAGGAGAGATATATAGACCTACAATTAGGAATTCTGCCCCAGTTTCTGGAATGCATTTACTTATACAAATTTCACCAATAGCAGACTGTGCTGCAACAAGAGATTCTGATCCCCTTGAATGCACATCCATATGAGAAGTCACTGTATTTGTATGGTCACTTTCATTGTGATAAATTGCTACTCCCCCCGCAGCAACATTTTGTCGTTTATATTTTACTATGCAATGAAAATTCGAAATATGGATTTTTCGCCCTATACCTTCTGTTGTACTCTGCTTTCTTCCTGTTCCTCTCTATTGTTCCGTTTTACGCGGGTTCACACAAATTAATTGTCCACTTATTGTTCTTAACACAATTTATTTACTTATTCTAAATGTAATTTATTTACACTAACTCTATAGACTAATTTATATATCACGTATTTAGTCGCAGGTAGGGATTCGTCCGCTTCTCGGTTTGTTTACATTCGGTGTCGGTCTCTCTCTCCGTCTGTCTGTCGCTCGGCTCCTGTCTTTTTTATATACGCTTCCGCGCGATTTCTCGAATCGAGTAGAACAATTTAATAGACATCGAGGCGCGACTAGAAGTTTCTCGGCGATGCTGGAATAGACAGTGGCGTCGTTTCATCGCCGGTACACTGCCCCCGCCCTAAAAAAAACGTTTCGTCCCGAAACGTTCTTCCGTCACGCCGATGTCGGAACCTGCAGCTGGACCCATTTTTACATCGCGAGGATTGGTGGAAATAGCAGTCAACCGTTTTCTCCTTCTGGTATCCGCCAGGGGCCCAAGAACATACCAGAATCTCAATGTCGGTGAACCTAAACAGTACTTCCAACATATTCCTCACGACCCTCCAGTCCAGGCCGTCCAAGCCGCACGCCAGTTTTGGGATGGCCAGCTTTCCAATGCCTCTACCGAGTAAAACCACTCTTAAATCGCATAGAGTGTTCCATACATCTTGATACGTTGGCTTCTCGTATGACCTTTTCTTGGTGACCAAGTAGAACACCGACCTCCCCTGAGAACCGTCATCTTCTATCACCAAGGTGCGTCCGACTGCCGGGCCCTGCTGCTCTAACTCATCGAGTTTACCGAACTTCCGTTTGAAGACTGTCGCTATCCCTCGGGACATCTTCAAATCCTGGGCGACACAGTGTGCTAACGAATAGTCCTCGGGCACCTCGAACAGGTTACGATGCTCTTCCCTAGTGACGCCGAACCTCGCTTTCCCTGTGCCTCCATAGGCGCCCATGAACTGCTCGAAAGACAGCTCCACCTCCTCTCCTTGAACCCGTGTGACTTGCTCCTCCAGGTCGTGGTTTCCCTCATACGGTGCCAACCGGTTAAAATGCACCACCCTGGGTTTTCCATTAGGGACCTTAACGATTCGGTAGACGACATCGTTGATACGGGCCTTGACGACATAGGGGCCCTCCCACGCTCTCTGCAGCTTCGGCGAGAGTCCACGTCGTCTCTGTGGATTGTAGAGCCACACTAAGTCCCCCTCGTTGTAAAGGCCGTCGTCCGCTCCAACGTCATACCGATCCTTCATTCGGTCACTGGCGATCCTGAGGTGGCCTCGAACCAACTCGTGAATTTCATCCATCTTCCTCCGGAGCTTGGTAACGTAATCCTCTCCTGCCAGGTCTTCCCCAGGTCTACACCCAAACTTCAGGTCACACGGGAGCCTCATTTCCCTGCCGAAGAGAACGTTGGCCGGGGATTGCCCAGTGGATTCATTTACCGCTGATCGGTAAGCCATCAAGAAGAAGGAAAGGTGTTGATCCCAGTCTCGTTGGTGTTGAGATACTACCTTCGAGAGGTATTTGCCCATCGTTCGGTTCATTCGTTCGACCATGCCATCAGACTGGGGATGTAACGCCGTCGTTCTGGTCTTGCGAATGCCCAGTTTCTCGCAGACTCCTTGGAAGAGTTCACTCTCGAAGTTGCGGCCCTGGTCGGAGTGTAACTCCATCGGTACCCCGAAACGGCTGATCAACTCTTTCACCAGGACGTCTGCCACAGTCGCAGCTTCCTGATTTGGGATCGCGTACGCCTCTACCCACTTCGTGAAGTAGTCCATGGCCACTAAGATGTACCTGTTCCCATTGCTGGTCACTGGGAACGGCCCCGTAATATCCAGGGCGATCCTTTCGAAGGGACTCCCGACGTTGTACTGACGCATCGGCGCCTTCGGCTTACGATGTGGACCATTACTGGCGGAGCAAGTGGCACATCTTCGACACCAATCCCTCACGTCGTTGGAGCAGTTAACCCAATAGAAGCGGTCACGCACCTTCTGCAGGGTCTTCGTCACACCCAAATGTCCTCCCGAGGCCTCGTCGTGCACCAGCTGAAGTATCTCCGACACCTTACTCCTGGGGATAACCAACTGCATCCTTCGTTCGGTGCCCTCATTGTTCTCGAATGCCCTTTTCAGTACCCCGTTCTCGAGTACCAGGGACTTCCACTGGGCCCAGTACGACTTAAGGACTCTGGAAAATGGAGCCACTTCTTGCCAGCTCGGTCGCCGTCCCTCTGTTTTCCACTTCCTGATCTTCTGGAGTTCCGGGTCGCGTTCTTGCTGCTGCAGGATGTCGGCAGGTAACCAGTCCTCACTCACGACCGTGGTTCTGTACACCACCGCCTCCTTCTTCTCTACACGGGTGCAATGTTGACACTCCGACGAGCAGGGTCTCCGGGAGAGGGCGTCGGCATTCCGGTGGCTCGTCCCGGCTCGGTGTTCGATGCCAAAGTCGTATTCTTGCAGCCTTTCGATCCATCGCGCAACTTGGCCTTCCGGGTTCTTGAATTGCAAAAGCCACTTCAAGGCTGCGTGGTCCGTCCTTAGCAAAAACCGCCTACCGTAGAGATATTTGTGAAAGTGCTCCACGGATTTCACTACTGCCAAGAGCTCTCTCCTAGTAACGCAGTAGTTCCTCTCCGGCCTGGACAGGACCTTGCTGAAATACCCGATGACGCGTTCCTGCCCGTCTTGTACTTGTGCCAGAACTCCTCCAATGCCGACATTGCTGGCGTCCGTATCCAGGATGAATGGACCTTCTTCTGTTGGATACCCCAGGATTGGAGCGGTCGTCAGACATTCTTTCAGTGTGTCGAAAGCAGCCTGGCAATCCTCGTCCCATTGGAAAGCTCGCCTTCCCTCCGTTAGACGTGTTAGGGGCTTGGCTATGTCCGAGAACATTCGGACATACCGACGATAATAGGTACAGAGGCCCAGGAAACTCCTCACTTGATGCTTATCCCTCGGAGTGGGCCACTGTCGGATTGCTTGGACCTTTTCCGGATCCACTTCCACTCCGTCGCTGCTAACCACGTGGCCCAAGTAATGTACTCTTGTTTGCATCAGGTGACATTTCTTCAGGTTCAACATCAAGTTCGCGGCCTGGAGTCTCTTAAACACCTCCTCTAAGTTCACCAGATGTTCCTGGAATGTCTTGCCAACCACGATAATGTCATCCAAGTACACCAAGCACGTCTTCCCAGAGAGTCCCCTCAGCACACTTTCCATTAGCCTCTCGAAGGTCGCAGGCGCATTACACAACCCAAAAGGCATTACACGGAACTGCCATAACCCTGTGCCAATTGAAAACGCCGTCTTCTCCTTGTCAGCGGGATCCATTTCGATCTGCCAGTATCCACTCTTCAGGTCCAGGGTAGAGAAGAGTTTTGATCCTGAGAGCGTGTCGAGCGTATCATCGATGCGAGGCAACGGATAGCTGTCCTTTTTCGTGGCGTTGTTCAACCTACGGTAATCTACGCAGAACCGAGTGCTCCCATCCTTTTTCTTTACTAAAACCACCGGAGACGCCCAGGGGCTATTAGATGGCTCGATCACTCCCTCATTTTCCATGTCCTGGATGATCTTCTCTGCCATCTCCCGTTTTACTTGGGGCAGTCTCCTGGCAGGTTGTCGGATGGGTTTCGCATCGCCCGTGTCGATCTTATGCTTGACGATGTTGGTCCTTCGGGTTTTACCAATTTCGGGAATGAAAATGGCTCGGTACCGATGTAAGAGGTCACTCAGCTGCTTCCTCTGAAGGGGTTGGAGGTTGTGGCAGGCAGCCGAAGTCACCCTGTCTAGGTTAGCAGAATCCGGTGTCGCACTTGCTGCTACCTGGCGGATTATTGACATCGCCGGTGCGCAGGTCCCTACCCTGGTTCCCCCTTTGAGAGTCACGGGGTAATCGTTGACGTTAATTACTCGAATGGGAATTTCGTCGTCCAGTGACACCAACGCCTTGCCCACAAGAACGCCTCGGCCGACCTCCACATCGTGGTTCCAGGGTTCCACCATAACTGGGAACCCCTTTTCTACGACGCCGTCGAGTCTAGCAACCACAACCGACTCACTCCTTCCAGGCACAGTCGCGTCTTCGGCCACAATTACTCGTCCAACGACTTCCCTCTGAGGATGGAGAAATATCTCTTCTGGACCTACCCTCAATACGCGACGTTGAAAGTCCAGTTGGATACCGTGGCTATTCATTACGTCCATTCCCAAAATCACGTCCTCCTCGATGTCCGCCACAATCACTCGGTGTGGAAACTTCACTGCTCCGATCTTGAATTCCACATCGACTTCCCCGTGGACGATGGCCGCTTCGCCCGTAGCTGTTCGTAGCCGCCATCTGGATTTAAGTAGCTTCCTTCGCTTGGTGTCAAGTATTCCGGGCCTCAAGATCGTCCTGGTTGCTCCAGTGTCTACCAATAAGGCATATTTCACCCCATCGATTATACCGTCCACGTAGACACTGCCACTATGATGTCGTAGGGAAGCTACAGAAACTAGGGGGTCTTTAAGCGGATGTCGGGTCGAAGCTGCCCCCTCGGAGCCGACCCGTTCTAGTTTTCCTGTTTCTCCTGCGCGGTCGGTCCCTCCTTCCTCGGTCGTTTACAGGAACGCCGCAGGTGGCCAACCTCACCACAATTCCAACAGCGGACGGGTCTTGTCTGCTTGTTTTCCACCAGGCTTTTAACGGCGTTGACCAGTTGCTCAATGGAGTCTTCCCTGGCACCTTCGTTGGAACTGTCAGCCTCATTGAGAGCCCTTACCCGACCATGGCATTTGGAGGCCTCGGTAGCAGCCTCAAACTCCAACGCGATGGCCAGGGCATCTATCAGGGTCTTAGGGCGCGCCAACCGCACCGTCCTCTGAATTTCGAGGTCTCGCAGGCCATCGACGAACGTTTGAATAGCCAGACACTCCATCAGGTGGTCGGTAGCCGTCGGATACGCGAAGCGAACTAGTCTGGCTACGTCGGCTTCAAACTCTTGGAGGCTCTCGTTCGCCTTCTGCTTCCGGGTCTTCATCTGCGACTGGTAGACCTGCTCCAAGTGCGCCTGTCCATACCTCATCTCCAGACGCTTCACCAGCCCATCGTAGTCGCCTTCCTCCTCCGGTGTAATTGTCTGCAGGATATCCAGAGCGTCTCCCCGCAGCGCCACCGTCAACGCTCCTGCCTTGTCTCTGGGTGTCCAGCCGTTGGCCTTGGCTGCAGCCTCAAACTGTTTCAAATAATTCGGCCACGATGTTTTGCCGTCGAAAGTTGGTGGTTTCAAACGTGCCGAGGCTCCGATGTTCTCTTTTGACGGCTCTTCAACTGGTGTTACCTTGAGGTTCACCTCCGGCATCTTGAAATCCTTAGCTGCCTCTTTCGTTGCCAAGCGCGCCTCCAGTTCCCTTATTTTAGTTTCTAGTTCCTCCTTCTGCGCTTTCATTTTATTTTCCAGACCGCCGAGACCACTGCGAAGATCTTCTATTTCACTTGTCAGGATGCCGCGAAGATCTTTCATCTCGTTTATCAAACCGCCTCGGAGATCTTCTACTTTATCGTCCAGGCCGCCGCGGAGATCTTCTATTTCGCTTGACAGGCCGCCGCGGAGATCCTCTATTTTATCGTCCAGGCCGCCGCGGAGATCCTCTATTTTATTGTCCAGGCCGCCGCGGAGATCCTCTATTTTATTGTCCAGGCCGCCGCGGAGATCTTCTATTCTGTTGTTCAAAAGACGCTCACCCTCTTCCTCAAACTCGAGCGTCTCCGGATCTTCCCCATTGTCAATCAAATAATCCCTCAGGCGTTTCTGCAGGACTGCTTTTACGCCCGTAGCGTCGATGTCCCTTTCCTCCAGCTCCCGCCTCAAATCCGCCACTTTTAATTCACAGAGTTTCTTCATTGTCCCAATTTATTTGTCTGTCACTAATAATCCCGCACTTCTGACACCAATTTGTTCCGTTTTACGCGGGTTCACACAAATTAATTGTCCACTTATTGTTCTTAACACAATTTATTTACTTATTCTAAATGTAATTTATTTACACTAACTCTATAGACTAATTTATATATCACGTATTTAGTCGCAGGTAGGGATTCGTCCGCTTCTCGGTTTGTTTACATTCGGTGTCGGTCTCTCTCTCCGTCTGTCTGTCGCTCGGCTCCTGTCTTTTTTATATACGCTTCCGCGCGATTTCTCGAATCGAGTAGAACAATTTAATAGACATCGAGGCGCGACTAGAAGTTTCTCGGCGATGCTGGAATAGACAGTGGCGTCGTTTCATCGCCGGTACACTATCATCTCTTTATCAATGGCCATTTCTACCGTTTCTTCCTCACAATCATTGTTCTCAAACTCTGAATTTGTATCATGTGTCAATAAATTTGAGTCTAGTTGATCCATGATAATAGATTTCTACAAAAAGAAATAAAAAAACATGTATTCTCAAAAATATAGTCAAAATTGAATAATTCTGGAAAATCAATGTTCTCTCTAACCTGTATTACGAAACAAAATCTTTGATTTATCTCCTTTAAAATCCTGCAGCGTTTGTTCCACGAAATGTTGTTTTTTCTTGCGAGTTATATATCGGCCAAAAGGAATGTCGTGACTCGTTGCGAAAAAGATTGTTTCCATTTTAGATCATCTTGAATGTCAAAAAATTTCACCACCTCAAATATGACACTTTTACGCTCAGGCATTCATGATTATTAATTTAAATAATTGGCCAATAAACAATTATGTGTTAAAACTTTGTTGGCATGATTTTTCCCACAAATTCACAATTTTTGAAAAAATTCCGGGCCTTCTAATGATTTGGGGAGCGGAGTTACCAATTTGCTAATCAATCAATTTTAAACAATGTAACAATAATAAATTTTATGTGTGCCAACTGTACAGGCATGCTTCTCCCAAGGAACCCAGAGGTTTTTGAAAAATCTAATTTTTCTTTCAGAAAATCTATCAGTGGTACTGCCTTCTGATCGGAAAAATCAATGTTGAAATCTCCGCTCATTACCATTGCGATTTCATGAAAATTTTCATCGAGCAGTGCTAAACCGTCCCTTGCATAAATTAACAAATTTTGATGTATAAACTTTATAATCCACAAGATAATGTATCCGCAACAGGCGCGATGGGTGGGTGGATAGAGCTCTTGCTTCTCACACGAGAGTCCCTGGTTCGATTCCTGTTGCGGGAGGAATCCCCCACCTCACCAAAAATATCCAACGTCCGCTAAAAAGTTTGTATCCTATGCTTTCCTTACTGTAATTCTTTTAACTACCATTGAAATGAACATAAATTTCCTAACCACGGTTCTCGAAAAATACGCTTCGTTACATCGTCCAGAAGCAACAAGTTTCCTTACCTATGGAGCTACAAATGTTCCATCAATATTATGCCTATTCGACCTTAAATCCTCAAAGGTTCTAAGGCATCATGATGTCAGGAGTTTCTAAAATCTAGACCTAGAGCTTCAAAGATACCACGCTGATTTGATCCAAAAGCTTCAAAGACACCCAGTTTCTAGAATTTATATCTACAGGGTTTCAGATGTTCCAAAGATACCACGCTCATTTAATCTTCAAGCTACAACAGTTTTATTGACACCAAGAAGCTACAAGTTTCTAGAATCTAGATCTATAGAATTCCACAAGTTTCTTAAGTCGATCTTAACGCTTCAAGAGCTTAAAGTGAGGTACCAATCAACTACAAATTTCTATAGTTTAAATCTATGCAACTCCAAAGTACCAAAGATATCACGCTCATTTGGCTCTAAAGCTGCAAAAACATCAAAGACACTAAGAAGCTATAGGTTGCAAGAATATATACCTACATGGCTTCAAACGTTTTATAGATACCACGCACAATTCACCTTAAAGGTTTGAAGGCTTCAAGAAGCTTTCAATGGCTTGAAGTCTGAAAGCTAAAGTTTTCTTTAAGGCTTGTTTGAAGAAAAAAGCTTCAACTTTCTATAATTTAGATCTAAAGGGCTATAAAGTTCAAGGATATCACTATTATTTAATACAAAAGTTTCAGAGACACCAAGAAGCTACAAGTTTCTACAATTAAGGCCTATAAATCTCAAAAAAAATTTTTTTAGTATTTTTTTGTTTAATTTGCAGGTTTTTCTGTGAATCTTTTATGTGACCGGTATAAATGTTTTGTTCATGCGTGTTTACGTTGTGTATGGATGATTGCCTGATCGAAGGGGCGGCCGATTAATTTTCCGCAGGTACTGTGCTTCCCTGAAAACCTGTCACTGTCACTCTGAAACTTTAATGTTTTCGCTTATATCCCCTAGTTGCGGTTCAATATAAATAAAAGAACGTAGATAGCGTTTCATTCGGTATGGACGACGCGATCTAAAACGCAACCACGTAGTAGGTGAGCGGGTAGGGGTTAGCTATGGAGGTGCAGGCCCAGGAATACCTGAAGCAGAAGAACTGGGTACAAGCCATAGACTTCTACAACAAACTGCTCGGGAACAAGAACAACACCCTGGACCAAGTGGTGTCTTATCTGACCGACCGAGCGGAGTGCTACCTCGAGCTGAACGACTATCACGCCGTCATCATCGACTCGAAGAACGTGATAAAGCTATCGCAGGACAAGGACAGCTACAATGTCTCCCTCGCGAGGAAAAGGCTGTTGCACTCGCTGTTCGTGCTTAAGAAGTACACTGGTGAGTACACGCCTCATGACATGAGTTTACCTTTATAATAATCGGATTATTTCAGAGGCGGATCTGGCTGCCAGGGACTGGTTGATATACCTGCAGGAGTCGGACATGAATAAGGAGATCAAAGTCATATTGGAGAACCTGCTTACGACCTTTATAAGCTGCTCACACTCCAAACAGAAAGCTATAAGTCTTGTGTCGATTCTTGATGCTAACTTCAGCAACAATTATGTCATCACCACCAAGGTAGATAATCGTCTAAGAATTTCTTTCTAGTTTCTTTCTATTGAGACTATACTGATCGAGAAATCAAATGTATCATATAAGGTAGTCGCTGAGTACAATGTTCTTACAACTGGTACACGGCCTACAACCATCCCGTTGTATATTACGTGGCTAGTCACCGACACTCCCTGGGTATCACAACCTATGGGTTGAAAAGCACTCTTCTAGTACCAAGTTATGTTATAAGCATAGGTATGGCCATAGCAATTAGCCGTAGATTAACTTCGAGCTTGGATTTATTCTTGTTAGACATCGCCGCCGTCGTCGTCGCTGGTCTCGTGCATCTACTGCAACGTATCGTTCGCTGACAAGTCAGAGCTGCGCTCGCATTGCCAGACGGAGACGCACGAGATGATGGTGATGTCCGATGACGGTCACGATTGGTTCCATCGACCTCCGCCGAGGGGCTTCAAGTCAGACAGCTACGTCCTGTGCGAGAACTGGCGGGAGGCGGGCGCCTGCCGGTACGGGACGCAGTGCGTGCGCGCCCACGGCGAGGACGAACTCAACGAGTGGAAGGAACGGTTCCGGTACAGGGAGATGAGGCTGCAGCGGGCGAGGGAGAAGGAGATGTTCGGTGAGGAAAGAAACAGTACAAGTCTAGACCCTTTTTAATATGAATCGAAGAAACCACTCACGTTTTTGCGATCGGTTAAGTTATATTGTCTATGACAAGCATCAAATTGTCGTTGAGATTCGCTTTGTGGGAACAAAACGTTGATGTTGAAAATGGTGAGGCACAAATTTGTATAGCATAACTTCCATTCACTTTGAGACAGGTCAGAACAGCATGTGAAAGGAAAATTATTGGGCCATGATCCCAAAAGGATCATGCGTCAATCATTCTCTTGATTTAAGATTGCAGGGCTTTAAATGATCATAACCAATTAGTATCAGAGCTACCGATGGAGCGATATATAACGTACTGTAACATAGTCATTCTGGTGTACCAAAAGAAGACAAGAATCTCGCTGAGTAATATAGACCCATCAGTATGATGGCGATACCATGTAAGTGCATGGAAAACAACACGTGCCGAAATTACAGAAATTTTCATGGAACCTCATAGGGACTGACTATAATCAGCATGGTTTTCTCTTGAGCTACGGACACCGGCGATGGAAGAACATTATGCAGTAGGTATAATACACCTTAGTTTGAAAAATCATTCGATAACATCATTCACCACTAATAAAGGGAGTACACCAGAATGATATGATCACACTCGAGCTATTTACATTGACCCTAAAAGATCTGTTTAAGTCCTTTAAAGTAATGTCAAGTATCTAAATTATTTAAGGTTCTCTGACAAAGTCCTAATTACTTTCAATTAGAGCGATTTTTAAGCAATGATGGCCGACTTGTATGAAGCTTCCTAGCTAAAACGCCTCAGAGTAAACCTCAGCAAGACCAAATTATGAGCAACTCAAATGACAAAAGGATCTGATTACATTCATGAAATAAAATTGCCCTCCAATGGGGAGTTATTGCATGATGGATTATGGTCCTAAAAAGTGGCATGGTTTTATAAATTATTAATAGAAAGAGCACACTTAACAGTTTAACGTTTTGTTAGTAATGATATAAAGATTACTTAAAAAATGATGACACGTTTATTTATCAATGGGGGTAAAAAAATGATATTCAAATTACAGAATAGATAAATTTATACCTGACAAAGCATGACCAGAGGATATTATCAATCAGCAGATAACACCAAATGATATGCTTAAGTGGTTCCTAGAAACAGTAATGAAGAAGAAGAAGAAGTAATAGTTCTATCAATGCAGGCCGGAATTTGCAGAGTTTGCATGAAATATTATAATCTATTGTTTATCATTATGAAGGTATGGTAGAGCGTGGGGAAAAACTAAATATTTTTCCCCGTTTGTTCTTGAGGAGGCTCTAATATTATTTTTATTGATGCAGATGGTAGGCAGCAAAAGCCCGTAAACCCGTCATCAGTGCAATCGACACAAATTGACACTAAATAAAAAATTTTCTGTTGCTCAAGTGAGTGTCTAGTATATTTTTAAAAGCATTAAAAGATGGGGATGTCGTAATTTCTTTAGATAATTTGTTCCATTCAGAAAGTGATTGATTGGTGATAAAGTTCTTTTCTCATCATCATCGAATGACCCTACAGATGTGCGTTAGTATTTCGGTGGAAGGAGGTAATTTCCATGGATAATTTTGTACATTTAAATCAATTAGCCTTTCATCCTATGTTCCTCTAAGGTAGTTAAATAGAGGAATTTCAATAGATCTACGTATAATAGCTTCCTGAGCTAATTGGCCTTACATGTGTTATAGCCTTCAAAATAGACGTGAAGACCATCTCTCATGTGGAGGGCATACTCCATATTTCCCTACATAGTGCTGAAGTTATTAAACTTCATTACATTTACCCTGCTGTATTTGTGTAGCCGTATAATTAAATCATTGTAAGTACTTTTGTTGCTGTGTTATGCTTGAAGTTCCGTGAAGTTTACGGTATTACCCAAACATGGTTTAGGTCGATCCCAATAAATATTCCATGTGCAAATTAGTCTTTCGAGGTTCATTACCGTAACCAGTTTAATACCACACGAAGCAAGAAGGATTGCATATAGTACCAAAAATACAACTCTGATCCATCCAGTGGCAATAGGCAGTGGCCACTTTCAAGAATTATTATTTACACAGAACTTTTCGTAAAGTTATCCACAAAACAGACCATTTTACTATCCATACATGCATCCAATTAATTTTTTTCATTACTACTAATAGGTACAGTTATTGTTGTAAATTACTCTCGATAATGTAATGACTTAATCGGTGGAATGGCGATGGGTTAAACTTCGCCCATATAACTGAGTATTTTGTTCTGCAATTACATTACAACTGTCACTTTTGCAGGGAAGTCCTACACGGAAGAGCTGCTGGAGAAATGGGCTGAGTGCCCGAACCCGGGCTCCTTGATGCAGAACAAGCTCGAGGACGTCGAGGACCAGTGCTCGTGCCCGTTGTCGGTGACAGTCTCGTCCAAGAACAGCCTGCACGATTGGGACTTCTACCTGAAGACTTTCCGACCCCTCAAAGCCGTCGCTCTGCTGCAGGACACGCACCGCAACCACTTCTTCATATCGTGCGTCTACACGAAGGGCTGCAAGGTCGACCTAAAAAGCGACCAGGAGTGGATCTCACCTATGCCGTACCAGGACTGCCAGGAGCCCCACCTTCTGCACGAGTACAAGATAAAAGTCGTCTTCACTACGGGGATCTACGGTACATTCCGACAATCGGTCGTGTTCGATTTCGCCTCGGAACCGGTCCTGGTGAAGCACCTGTGCGTCGACGTCGTGCCCGACCGGGACTTGGACAAGATCAATGAAATCCGCAAGGAGATCAGCATCTCGCTGTCCGAACGTTGGACCATACACAACTCGGATATAATACACTTCCAGTCGTCTCTGAACGTGAGCGACGAATGGGAGAAGCACCTGAAGACGTTGTACCCGTGCCCCCAACCCGAGAACTTCCTTCTGTCGCATTCGACGGTATTGGAAAAAAAGTTCACGAGAAACAACTACCGCGCGAGGATGCACGAACTGTTGTTCGTCGAGGAGATGGCGCGGTACGAGTTGATCGCCCGGTACAATCTGACCACGAAGCTCCAGTTGGCCCACAGTTACATACTGTCGCCGAACAGTACGGCGGCGAGCACCGCTAAATATTCCAGTAACGGGGAGCTGTTCGCCTCCGTTAATTTAGGGAAGGAGTTGTCCGAAGATACTTCAGAGGGAAGATTGATCCTGATGCATTGCAGCACGGTGTTTCTGTGTCCGCCGGCGTACCTCTCGGAGCCCTCGCAAAACAAGAGGAAAGTGTACGAGGCCATCATCGAGGATAAGGGCAAGAACATGATATACTTGAGAATCTCTTCGCAAACTGTACATGACTTAAGGTACCTATGTTTTAATTTATTTTACACTTCTTAGCAGGTTTATTCGTCTTGTGATTTAAGTTGTGTTGAAATGAAGCTTTTAATGGTAGCTTTGATGAGAGGTGTTAATAGAAAATGGTCGTCACGAGAAAGTGCAATGGAAGTACCCCTTATTTTCGATGCCCCCATTCTCAGTAAACCGACGCTGCTGTGGAATATCTCATTAAATACTCTCGCTCTCTTCATTTGTAGTATGTCCTCTATATACGTAGTATACATAGTGCGCAGGCATGACAACTAACAGAATCTTTACTAACCATTTCTGACTCATCTCGTATAGTTTGAAAAACAGGTGCTTACGTTGTCTTCTATTTTCTTAAAAATTACTACAATTTACAGTAGAAGCGATGAATTCTGGGCTGTTGCGCTGTGGTCGGATCAGATTCTTCACACCCGACGTTTCGTCCACTTGTGTGGTGGACATCTTTAGGAGTGATGTGGTAGTGGTGTCAGCGATCTGCTACAATGCTTACCAACTGCTTCGTTTCTCAAGCCAGCACTTGTCTCTGCTTAAGTGTTCCACTAGCATTAAACTCATATGTTCGTTACATACAAACATACCGTTCTACTCTTTAGTTAAACACTCGTAAGTACCACTCGATTTGAATTATCATCTACTTATTATTAATTCGAATCGTCGCTTTTGTCATAGGTAAACTGCTCTTATGGGATTTACCGTAACCCAGCCGTTTACCCGACTTTTGATATCTGACAGAACAAGGTACTTAGTATACAGAGGTTGTCTCGACGAGTCAAGGACCATGAAACGCGAACATTGATTGATCAACAGATCTTTATTACCCCTCCCAAACGATTTCCCATAGTGGAACCCTGCAATGGTACCTCCATTTCATGTCCACCATTAATCCATCAATAAATGGGCTGCAAATCCATAATTGCTCGTCCGTAACGTTATTCATTTCCCTTGTGCGAGAGAGAGAAATGAAATGACGTAGGGCGGTGTTCGTCTCTTTCTCGCACAGGAGAGTTGGATGCAAACAAAAAAGTTAGGTTATGTTTGAACTATGCATAGAACGTGAATATATCGTTAGGGACAGAACAAAGAATAAGTGTTTTATTGTAGATCGGTGATGTACCGACTTATAAATGCATGTGCCGAATTGATAATCTCAAGTAATGTATCGGAAACCACGTATCATTTATGCACATGCGCATTTTGACGGGGAAACCGATAAGTAATACATTTAAATATTGCTTTATGTCCCTGTGTTTCTAAATGTGTATGGACGAAGATAGGCATACGATGCCATGGTGACTATGTAAGGGATCAGTTCAGGGTTATCGCCAGGCCATTTGACATTACAGGAGCCGTCTAGTTAAGACCTATTACATTTGTTCATATCCGCAACGTCTATAGCTAATTCAGTTCGTGTTCATTATTTTGTACCGAATGGATATCATTGGATATTCATTGGACTTTCCTTAGACAAGATGTATCTGTATTACCTGTATTGCCTTTATGTAGTGCCGTCTTATTTGGTTTTGGTTGAAATAGTCATTTCTTATGTCTGAAAAATAACCAACTCTTATGTGCATCGTATCATCAATTTCAGTATTTCCATTGTTTTGAATGTCAGTTTCATGTTCATGTAGTATTGCCATATTATGAAGAGCTGTACATAACACACAGCGAGATCTTCCTTTCAAGACGTCTTTAGTACGTTTTGTTATATTTCCTGCAGATTTCTGTCTCTAATGTGCCTTTCTGAGGGATTGTTAATAGGCGTCAACAGCCAATGCTCCACACCAAAGCCTCTATCCCCTGAAATGAACGAGGTCAATGAATTCTACATTTGAAATATTTCCCCCATTTTTGTGTCTTTCTGATAAATGTATTCGAACTCCAGAGTTTTGTCAAATAGCAGTATCACGCACAGATCTTCGGGCATGCATGGATAATATATGGCATTCCGAATCTGAAATCTTTTCCAGTTATATAAGTATATGTGTGTATTATCACATACTGGTGATTCGTCTTACCTATTTTACATTTCTATATATTCCTCCTTAGTTTATAAAAACCAAGAAGGGTTCTTCTTACTTTGGGCAATTAAGAGTATACGTATTTATTATTGAAGAGTTTGTATATATGTATGTTGATAGTCTCTTCGAATGTTGTAGCATATTTCTGAAACTGCTCTGCTTATGCAATTATTGTTTGGTAGAAACGTAAAAGTGATAACGCAGCAAGCAGTACTATAAAAATTTCTTTCTTTAGAAGTTTCTTATAATAATTTTCAAATGAAAAGAAATCGCACCGAGGGTTTTGTTAATCGGTAGTACCTTGGAGACAGTCTCTATGGAATATCGAAGGGATTATGTTCATCTCGCAACCTCCATCTTACGATATGTTGAATATTATAGTTTTAGACATTTTTCATCGCAGTAATGCATCATAGTTTCAGTCAGTTCTCTGGCAAGTTGTCGCATAGCTTATTTGCTTGAACATTACATCGAGTGCACAATGCTAAGCGCAGTTTGCCAAGGATTTATGAATCATCCGTACTTAACAACAACGTTAAATATGACCGTTCCGATAGGTTGTCTCCCGACTCTGACTTCGAGGTGGAGATACAGTTCCAGCTGAACCGCGTGCCGTACTGCGAGTGGCACTACGTCCTCGACAAGATGCAGAACTTCAAGTCGATCTTCCCCGAGACGTACCTCGAGCCGAACATCCCGTGGTCGCCGTCGCGCCAGTGGCCGCAGACGCTCGACAGCCGCCTCAACGTGAAGCAGAAGGAGGCCGTGAGGGCGATCACGACGCCGCTCTGCGTCTCGCTGCCGCCGATCCTCGTCATCGGCCCGTTCGGCACGGGGAAGACGTTCACGCTCGCACAGGCCGTCAAGGAGCTGATCAAGGAGGACTCGAACAGGATTCTGCTGTGCACGCACTCGAACAGCGCGGCCGACCTCTACATCAAGGAGTACTTCGACAAGTGGGTTGGTAACGGCGAGGAAGCGGCGAGGCCCCTGAGGATTTACTACGTCAAGCGGTGGGTCACTACGGTCTCTCCCGTCGTCCAGAAGGTAATAATCGAACTGTACTATTTGAAATCTTTGAAATCCTACGAGGCTTCTTCTTCTCCTTCGGTGTTACGATAAGTCTCTTTCTTCGTGACTTCGTACTCATCCCCTCTCTCTTGTGCTTGCATCGGGTTTAGCGACACAGGGTGGGAGCCGTAGGGGGAAACTGTTTGACCAAGAGATGAAAGCGAAGTCTAACAGTCTAACTAAAGGGGGCTTACAGTCGGTGCGAGTCTGAGGCAAATTAATTTATCCAAGCAAATATACCGTTGAGACATTGTTGGAAACAGAAGTTATGTTTATGAGTAAGTTAGGGTCGGTCAATATAATGGAAGCATAAGGCTTCCGAACAACATATTTATTTCCATATAAATTTATTTCCATATTTATTTCCATGTAAAAGTTGCCGGACTCGCTGAATGTGTACGTTATTGTATATAATATTTTTTGCTCAGAAACGGGCGATTTCAATTGCATTTGGCTTTGCTGCCATAAGGTCTTCTATGGTGTATTTGATTGGGCACGGTGGACAGGGATGCGTTTGTAGTACTCCGCATTCGCAGAGGTTAGAGTCTACAGAGTTTCCTCATTTATTAACGGGCAAATTTATAATCGCGCCTTGAGAATTCCTCAGTTGACTATAAAATACAGTTGGCACAGTAAGTACGCCTTAAGGATGGGATGAGGCCGAGGTCGGTTTGATCTCATCTTGAGTATCCCTCAGAAAATATTAAAAGTTAAGTTCGCCTTCGAGACGTGGATTCAACGTCAATGACGATTATTATAAGTACGTCAATCGAATTATTAGCAATAGAAATCGTTTACCTACACGGTATTTGAGAGACAGGCAAAATTCGTTAGATTTATATAGTGAACGTGAGTTTATAAGGATGTATCGCTTTTCTAAAAATACAACTGTACATATTATTTTGCCTCTGATTAATGATGCTCTTCATAAACCCAATAATAAAGGTTTGCCAGTGGTTTCACTGATCCAATTATTAATCAGTTTACGATACTGTGATACAGGACATTTCCAAGCAAGTTGCATTTTTATATATGTATTTATATCTAGAAAAAGAATGATTACTTATACTTTATTCAAGTTTTTGAACTTTATCTATTCTACATATCATATATATATATACTATATATATATACCATATTTATTTTAGACCGTTGCTGGTGATCTTAAGGGAATTTCACATTCTACAGTGTCTCTAATAATAAAAACGATTTCAGAGTCATTATCAGAAAAAATGAGGAAGATCGTAAAATTCCCAGACCATTTTCATTATCAAGTTTTTATGAATGAATTTAATCAAACTGCCAACTTTCCTGGTGTAATATCTTGTATAGACGGCACCCACATCCCAATAAAAAATCCTTGATGTGCTGTAGGTGAAATATACAGAAATAGAATTAATTAATTAAGAATCCATTAATTTACAGATACTCATATTATCTCAATAATGATTGATGAAATTGTTTAAAAAGCGTAATTTACATGTTGTATGTGGCCCAAGAATGCAAATATTAAATATTGTCGCTAGGTATCCAGAGTACACTCATGATAACACGATATTTCGGAGAAGTGGGGTTCGTGTCAAATATGAAAATAATGAAGTGCCAGGTCAGCCTATAATTATTTGTTTAACATCAAATTAGCAATATGAATCTGTCATAAATTATGTGTTGTTACAGGTAAAATGTTGGGTGACAATGGCTGCGCATGTAAAAGATATCTGCTAACACCAGTTGTACATCCTAATACACATGCAGAAAGAAATTATAATAGGGCTCAGAAGCACCAGAAATATCTTCGAAAGATGTTTGGGAATCTGGAAAAAACGATTAAGGTGCTTAAAAAAGTGGATTAAATTTACTTTTTCTTAGTTTAATTACAAGTTTTAATTTGTTGTAGTTTATAACCTCACTTTGACACGATCGTAGAACCATAAAAATAGAAATAATACTCCATAGACCAGTTCCTTATTCACGATTTACGCTGTTGCCAGAACTTCTACCTTCTTAAGTGCTGCCTGGCGGAGGCAAAAATATTTCGAAACTATCGAACAGCTTATCTGAGGTTCCACTAAGGTTTACTCCACCGAGGCCTCCTCTAGTATTCCTCAAGTGATAAGTGATGGACTATAAATTTGCCCCTAAGAGTATCTCTCGCTCGATCTTGCAGTGTCCGTACGTGGTCTGTTAGTGCCTTTCAGGTTTCCCAGTTCTGGTGGCGTCCTAGTGCCAGTTCTTCTGTCGACTTCATCCAGAGGTCCAATCTGGTTTAACATTCTTCATAATCTTCCGTGGATCTCAGGAAATTTCGCCTTGATTTTACTCGTCGTTAAGCCGGAATTTAAATCGTTTTTTAAGTGCAGCTGCCTCTCTGTGGAACTATGCCAGCTAGATGATTGATCTAGCTCAGAGGTGTGGGCTTCAAACATCCAGCTTGTCTCGTCGAAGGCGAAATCAACTTGCCTTGCGTGCGCCGATCTGTACCAGACCAGGCATGCAGACTCGCCTGCTAGCGCTGAGGTTTTGTAGACCCTGGGTTAGGCTCCCAATTAGAGCGTGTCATCTTACGAATGGTACTATTTCTTCCTCTAACTCTTAGTTTGGTACTTTTTATGATTATGAAATCGATGTTGCTGTTACAGTACTGCCTGATAGCGAACAAAGGCAATGTCCGCACGTTCGAAGTGCCGACGGTCGAAGACGTGACGAGACACAAGATAATCGTCGTAACCCTATCGACGTCGGTGTACCTGTCGGCGATGGGGCTGCCGCAGGGCTTCTTCACGCACATCCTCCTCGACGAGGCGGCGCAGGCGATCGAGTGCGAGACCGTCACGCCGCTGGCGGTCGCGAGCGACGTCACGAGGATCGTGCTCGCCGGCGATCACATGCAGCTCGGGCCCGACATCTTCTCGCCCTTCGTCAAGGACAGGAAGCTGCACATCTCGTTGCTCGAGAGGCTGTACGACCACTACCCGACGCCATTCCCCTGCAAGATACTGCTGTGCGAGAACTACCGCGCACACGAGAGCATCATACACTTCACGTCCGAGTCCTTCTATGATCAGAAGTTGATATCGAGCAGTAGGCAGCCGAGGCACTCTAAATTTTACCCCCTCACTTTCTTCACGACGAGGGGCGAGGACGTGCAGGACAAGAACTCCACCGCTTATTACAACAACTCCGAGGTAAGCGTGAAGTTGTGTCCACTTGTCTGAAGGTTGTTCACCTTGTCAAGTGCATACTACAACGGTAGACGTGCGTACGAATCAAAGTAAGAAACAAAACAGGCATTACAATTAAAAACGACTTGAACCATTGGTACCCACTTTTGGTTAGTCATAATGTGGCATGCAGTACCGGACATAACTGATCAAGTGGCGCACGATATCGAACACCCTATACTTTTGATAACGACGCTTCAGTTTCCTTTAGTTTTCTGCTTTCGATTCGATGTGAAACAACCTTCTTCTTTAGTCTTTACCCATGTTTCACGGTGAAACGTCACTTTTCCCTGAAAGGCTTTTCGAATCGTCCATCGTTCAATCATCCACTCTTGAATCCAACTGTACGTATCGAGCTAGTGGATTTTGGCCTCCTTATCGACAAGCCCGTGTGATGTTAAT
This sequence comes from Cryptocephalus primarius, assembly GCA_963576515.1. Lineage (NCBI taxonomy): Eukaryota > Metazoa > Arthropoda > Insecta > Coleoptera > Chrysomelidae > Cryptocephalus > Cryptocephalus primarius. Next base: position 16,857,840 of record OY754940.1, on the reverse strand, counting down.
AATAAACCGTTCCTATTTGTAGGTGTACGAGGTGGTAGAGAGGGTCGCGGAGTTGAAGCGCAACTGGCCCGTGGAGTGGGAGCCCTACGATGACAACTCCATTGGCGTCGTCACTCCCTACTCGGACCAGGTAATACTTTAGTGTTGAGGAGCATACACGCTGTAGAGTAAGTACAACAGCCTTAGATGGGGTTGGATATTTTAGATTGAGCAATACTGCCACTAATTAAATATATCAAGCGTTGAAATCGATAATGTACAGATTGAGCAATACTGCCACTAATTAAATATATCAAGCGTTGAAATCGATAATGCACCGAGTTATCATTGATATAATGTATATCTGCAGGCGTTTCACAAAATGATTACAAACATCCACAAGCTTCGTATGAACATAGAACAAAGTAACATAATCCTTTTTGTTTGTTTTGTTGAATCCTTCACTAATAACCAAATATAGTGCTTGATGGCACAACTGATTTGTGCTCGAAACTCTCTGGATTCTGGTTTATTCTCTGGAGTCCAGAGACGCCTAGATTCAAACGAGAACAGTCGAAAGCTTGCGAAGCTGCTCAGAAATGGCGCTAGCAATTTTTGCAGTATGCACTTTTGCTACTCTTCTCTATTTTTTTCCCTGTTAGTTTGTTGAAAGCTGTAGCAGTTACATTGTGAGGTTACTGCGTAGCCTCGATGTTTGTATGTCTGTAAGCGTGTTATCTATTCCAGGTGTTCCGCATAAGGTCGGAGCTGCGCAAACGTCGCATCGACAACGTGTGCGTCGAGAGGGTGCTGAACGTGCAGGGCAAGCAGTTCAGGGCGATCGTCCTGTCGACGGTGCGCACGAGGAAGACGTGCACGAACGACTCCAGCAGCGAGATCGACTACGGTTTCCTGTCGAACTCGAAGCTGCTAAACACGGCGATCACGAGGGCGCAGAGCCTCGTCGCCGTCGTCGGCGACCCGATAGCGCTCTGCTCACTGGGCAGGTGCAGCAAGGTGTGGGAGAAGTTCATACAGATCTGCAAGGAGAACGAGAGCCTGTTCGGTATCACGTGGACGCAACTCAAGGTAGGCTCAATGATTATTCTTAGTCTTCTTAGTTTTAAGAATGCAGTGGGGATATTCAGTTCTGTCCTCGGAAAATGCGGCGTGAAACGTATGCCACACGTGCCTGCCAAGCTGTGCCAGGCAGACGAAGTTCTTACTTGATATGCTAATCATTTCTGATATATCGTAACGGTAGTGATGGGTCGGTGCTTGAGTAACGCGATTTTGGCGCGCGCGGTACCCTCTGCGCCTCTAAGAGTCCTAATGACTAATTTTCATTAAGAAAAGTCTTTCAAATATTCTAGGTAAACAAAATATGGTCCTATATACTTGTCGATTGTTCTAACGTTTCGTATTCCTCCCTTCTGTTCACTGAACCAAATGCAGCAAAACCTCTCGTCACGTGACTAGGTTTAATAAACCCCCCTCCCTCGGCACTTGTTGAACCTAGTGGTGTCGTTTGACAAATGACAGTACATGACGGCGATGTCAATTTGTCTCAGTAGCGCCGCCTGGGAGCTGGCATCGGCAAGTATTTCACATAAAGTTTCAAGACTCACACCTGAACAATTTATAGGCTGGAGGTTCTAGAAAGTCACATGGTTCCATATTTACAAGATACGATCGAGATTTGCCCTAGGTCTGTGAGCCCCGTTGCTTTTCTACTTATGACGACTTTCCTTTTTTAGTTGCAACTGGACGGTATCGAACTGAAAAAGGTGTACACGTTGAACCCGTTGGCTCCCGAGTTCATCCCGAGGATGTACCGGCAGCTGGGCATGCCGCTTACGAAGCACGAACCGTCGACGCCGTACCCGATGAACGTGGTGAACCCGCCGCCGCCGCCTCCGCCCACCATAGTGACGCCGCCCCAGTTCGACTATCGCGTCATCCACCCGGTACTGTACCCGCAGCCGCAGCCGAGACCGTTCCTTTTCAACATCGTACCGCCGGTGCAGCAGATCCAACCCCAGCTGACGAACGGTATCCAACGGATGCCCAACAGGCCGTTCGTTGTGCCGTTGAACGTGCAGACGGTCAAGGGCATGCCGCACGAGTCGCGGCAGCTCCAGTCGAACAACAAGCTCATACAGTTCATGAATAACGTGCACTTCCCGGAGGCGAGCGTTCTGAATGACTGCATAAACCTGTTGCCACAGAACATGTCCCTGGCCGACATGCTGCTGCAACCGGCCACCATGCAGGAGAAATGGTACAACTACTTGAAGGTACTTGCAATGTTTAGTCGTAACACTACGCACCTTGTTAAGAGCTTAGTTGTTTCATAGTCATACTTTGATTTTTTGGATGTTCGCCACCTTTAGGAAGGAGGCAGGTAGACAAAAGAAGTTTTTTTGGTGTACTTACAAGACTACGATTTGCAAAGCCAACAGATCCCAGATCAGTCAAACCTTGTTTCCTCTAAGGTTCTTTGATGCCTTTATCGCCCTCTGTCTATGCTCTGATTGAGGTTTTCTTGTGCTCAAGCGAAGATCGTTTGGATCTCCGCTTGGAAAATCGTGTAGGGGTTTCATTCTTGATGCCCGAGGTTTCACTCCTGCAATACCTGCCCATATGGATCCATCTGTGAACCAGATCAGTCCATAGTTTCTTCGGAGCTTCCCAGCCTCCCCTTTTAGGGTAGAAGCTTGGTACCCAGGTCCATGCCCAGATACCTTACCTCCATTATTGCTGTGCCATTGATCAGTGGAGCTTTGCATTTTGCTCTTGTTTTATTGGTGAATGGAGCCATCATTGTTTTATCATTTTTGTCATTCGATACCATTTTTGTTACCAATTTTTGATACCAATTCTACTTTTATTTTACACATAATTACTTATTATCACTTTCAATATAAAGCCCTTCTCTATCCCTATAACGCTCCATGCGAATTTTCCATTGTTGAAAACAAAGTCTTCTTCTGTCAACTCCTTTCAGAACGCTCAAATCTCGTCCCTTTTAATTAACATTTCACCTTACGGAGCAGATAGAAGTCACATGGTGCAAGATCGGTGAGTAAGGTGAGTGTTCTAACAGTGGGATGTTGTACTTGGCTAGGAACCTCTTGACAGATAACAAGGAGCTGACGCGTTGTCTTGGTGGAAAACCCATGATTTCTTCTACATTTCGGGTCGGTTTTTCCTTACTCTTTCACTTAGTTTAGCAAGTACCTCAAGGTGGTAATATTGATCAATAGTTTGACCTTCAGGAACCCAGTAAAGGTACACAATCCCATGAATATCGAAAAAAACAATCGTCATTGCTTTAAATTTTGACTTGCTCATTAACCATTCAAAAACACGTGCCCGCGATAAACATTCATGCACATCTTTCAGTAAATTGGAAGTTTCAGTAGCGGTTTTTCCAAGTTTGAAGTGAAATTTCACAATTTGTTACTCTATTATTACACCAACCATTTTATCCGACAAAACAGAAAAACGGCACTAACGAAAACATAGGCTATGACTAAACGGTGTTGTTTACAGAAAAGAGACTAACTGCATGTTAAAGAGAAAGCTTCACATTAAACAGCTGTCGGACAACGGCGGATGGCGCATGCGTACTTGTCCCGCAGGAACGTCGGTCTCGTTATTTAATAGCCTCGTATAACCTCGTATAGCGTGTAAAAGTCCCTGTGTAGAATAAGTGCCTCAACAAGTATTTTCTATAGGCCTCAACCTTCGAATAGAAAATGGCTGAAACGACGAGAATCTGATTATTTTCTCCTTATCGTCACGATAATTCATTTTTAAGGAGACGACGGGCCTCGAGGCGGCCGAGAAGTTCAAGTACCTGCTGCACACGACCAACCAGAAGGGCTCGAAGGTGATGGACAAGAACATCTTCGAGCGTTCGACGCCGCAGTCGTGCGAGTCCCCGACGTTCAACTGGTACGACAGCCCCTCGAACCAGATAAACTTCAACAAGCCCGTCTACATGACGGAGAACCTCCCGGGCGGCGAGGCGAACGGCGGCGCGCACGCGAAGAGGAACGGCGTCAGGTCGCCCCGGAACGGCCTCGGCGAGACGGGCGACTCGGAGCTGCAGCGGCACATCAATGAGGAGTTCGCCAACTTGAACGTCAGCGGGTCGGACATTAACGAAGTGTTCAAGGCTTTCACGTTGAAGAATTGTCCCAGCGGTAGTTTGTATTTGAGCGGTAGTAGTAGCTCGGAAGTTCCTCGGTTTTACAAATATTTTCAGTAGATGTAGAATTGTTGTAAATTATGTAAAAAAATAATATGAA